>CM068742.1:113988293-114226930 GCA_035084275.1 Hydrolagus colliei | reverse complement strand
TGGGGGAGGAGGCTTGCTGTGTGTGTGTGTGTGTGTGGGGGGGGGGGGGGGAGGAGGCTTGCTCTGTCTGTGTGTGTGGGGGGAGCTTGCTGTATGTGTGTGTGGGGGGGGGGGGTGGAGGCTTGCTGTGCTGTGTGTGGGGGGGGCAGGCTTGCTGTGTGTGTGGGGGGGGGAGGCTTGCTGTTGTGTGGGGGGGGGGGGAGGCTTGCTGTGTGTGTGTGGGAGGCTTGCTGTGTGTGTGGGGGGGGGAGGCTTGCTGTGTGTGTGTGGGAGGCTTGCTGTGTGTGTGGGGGGGGGAGGCTTGCTGTGTGTGTGGGGGGGGAGGCTTGCTGTGTGTGTGTGTGTGTGGGGCAGGCTTGCTGTGTGTGTGTGTGGGGGGCAGGCTTGCTGTGTGTGTGGGGGGGGGTAGGCTTGCTGTGTGTGTGTGGGAGGCTTGCTGTGTGTGTGTGTGTGGGGGGGGAGGCTTGCTGTGTGTGTGTGGGAGGCTTGCTGTGTGTGTGGGGGGGGGGAGGCTTGCTGTGTGTGTGTGTGGGGCAGGCTTGCTGTGTGTGTGTGGGGGGGGCAGGCTTGCTGTGTGTGGGGGGGGTGTAGGCTTGCTGTGTGTGTGTGGGAGGCTTGCTGTGTGTGGGGGGGGGGAGGCTTGCTGTGTGTGTGTGTGTGGGGGCAGGCTTGCTGTGTGTGGGGGGGGGTAGGCTTGCTGTGTGTGTGTGGAGGCTTGCTGTGTGTGTGTGTGTGTGGGGCAGGCTTGCTGTGTGTGTGTGTGGGGGCAGGCTTGCTGTGTGTGGGGGGTGGGTAGGCTTGCTGTGTGTGTGTGGGAGGCTTGCTGTGTGTGTGTGTGTGGGGGGGGAGGCTTGCTGTGTGTGTGTGTGGGGGGGGCAGGCTTGCTGTGTGTGTGTGTGGGGGGCAGGCTTGCTGTGTGTGGGGGGGGGGGAGGCTTGCTGTGTGTGTGTGGGAGCTTGCTGTGTGTGTGTGTGGGGGAGGCTTGCTGTGTGTGTGGGTGGGGGGTGAAGGCTTGCTGTGTGTGTGGGGGGGGGGGGGGGAGGCTTGCTGTGTGTGGGGGGGGGGAGGCTTGCTGTGTGTGTGTGTGGGGGAGGCTTGCTGTGTGTGTGGGGTGGGGGGTGAAGGCTTGCTGTGTGTGTGGGGGGGGGGGGGGAGGCTTGCTGTGTGTGTGGGGGGGGGGGGGAGGCTTGCTGTGTGTGTGTGGGGGGGGGGGGGAGGCTTGCTGTATGTGTGTTGGAGGGGGGGGGCGAAGGCTTGCTGTTGTGACGGACCATCTTATTGTTTATTTTCAGAGGCTGAACATGGCTACGCGTCTGTGTTACCCTGTAACTCCGAGCTCTCCAGGAAAAAACCCAAGAGCAAGAAAACACCCAATAACAGTACAGAGAGAGAGAGGGGAGGGAGGGGGTATCTGTTTAATCTCCCCCAGTCAGGCAGTCAGGCAGTCGCCATTTTCCCCCTGTTGGGCTTGGCCTGTGTTTTGATCGGATATAAACACTGCCACGCGTACAGTATTCACTGGCAGATCACAGTGTCAGTCTGCAGCACGGCTGCTCTCTCTCTATATATATATCTCTCTCTTATCTTTCACGGATCATATTTTTAAATTCCACATTGGAATTTGCAAACAACGATTTTAACCCAGAGAGAGAACTCCCCCAACTACCATCACCCCACATTTATATACAGTATATATATATATATATACATAAATATGTGTATTTTTTAATATCAATGATTTGTGCACCTCTTTATTAGTCCTGTACATACACAGTTAGTTACCAGGTAGATCGTGTAGTGAAATTGCACAACCTTATTTGATCTATTAATGTTTATGTATTATGTATGTATATAATATCTGTATATATCCCACCGCTAACCACAGTCATGGCGATCAAACCGAGTACAGGGGGAGGATTGATTGATCGCACTGTTTGGGATCCTGATTGTTGATCGTCTGAAGAGAATCGAACATTTAAAAAAAACATAAATCTGGTGATAGATTGATGTGGATGCGTCCCGCCATGACTAAAAAAAGATATATATGTTTTTCAACCAAAAATGTATTATTTTGGCATCAGTGTTGGCTTGGCAGCGTCCTCCCCCCCCCCCCCCCAAACCACCTCTCCCTGGTTTGGCTTTGCTCAGTGCACAGTGTGATGTGGACGTGTTTCTTCTGCCTGGATGAACTCGCCCCCCCCCCCCCCCCCCAATCTCTCTCTCAATTCGAAAGAATGGACTGGGTTGTTCCCTGCCAACATTGATTTTTTTAAATCGAACATCAAACCAAGCGCTGGAGTGACTGGATTTCTAGGACTGGAGTGTGTATATGTGTATATGGGGTGGGTCATGTACCCTGACAGTGTATGCAAAAATCTGCTGTTTATCTTAATTATTTTAAGCAAATGATACTCTCCTGTGAGTATCTCCCATCCTTCTGGTTCCAGATTAACTTTTTTGTTTTGGACAGCCGCGTTATTTAAACTTAACAGCTAATCAGACTTGTTTCACTGTTTCTCGGCAGCCAAGATGGTAATAGTAATCCTTGCATTTGATATAGCACCCTTTTACATTGTTGAGACAAATGCAAGGATTATTATTATCTTAGTGCTTCGCAGAATATACTGTAAAGTGAATTGACCAAATTTTCTCGCGAATAGTGGCAGCCAACTGTGCACAATAGTGTCCCACAAACATTCATGTGACTAAATTATTATTATAATTTTAAAAATTAACATAATACAAGAATGTCTCAGCCTAGGAAGACTTCATTTTGTCACCTGGATACTGGCTGAGCTCTATTGTGGAGCTATCTGCTCTATCCCTGTACCCTTCATGTTTGAATTGTTTGTCTGCTGCCTTTTTAAGTGTTGTAATTGCCCCTTGTACCACATTTCGCATTCTAGTAAAATCATTTTTTGCTGGCCTATTCCCCCCCCCCCCCCCATCCCCCATTATAATCTTGAATTTATGCCACTTTGAAGCCACCTGCTTGTGATAACGATCCCACACTCACTTTTTACCTTTTGTAAAAACGCATTCATGATCTTGACAGCTCGCGTATTAGGTCTGCGAAAGCTGATGTTTATTTAATTAATAGGCAAATCTAATTAATTCACTTCCTAATATCTCTTTACCTTTTATGTGACTTAGTGCCAATGCAATGTTGAACAAGTATGTCTGGGGTATTCTCTTACCCAGTGTAATGCAATCCAGTACTAGTTGGTTGAGCCAGAGCTGGGGTGTTGATTGTTGCAGGTCCTCTCAGCAATGACTTAGGGAGCTTAAAACTGGTTTGAATGTACAAAGTACTGGTATTTTTAATTTGCCCTACCCTCTGTCAATGAAAACCTAAACTGCTTAAGACCCCTGGGGGCTGGAGCAAAGCACGCGATGCATTTGTCCTGTAGCAGTGACCATTAATAACAATGGATTGGTGTTGGCATCAGTGTGGTCATTTTCCTTCTAGCAACTGGCATGCACGGCAGCATGTTAGTAGGACAGTTGGTGTTTGTTGACCCTTTCGAGTGAAGGATCACAGGGGATTTGCAACCTGTGACTGCATTGCTAATCACAGTCGTGGAGAGGAAGTTAAACAGAAGCCAAGTTATTCTTTCCTCGTGACCCTTTTCTCTATATTTTCCTCCCCGAGAGAAAATCCTTGAGATTGTACGAAAAACAATATGGTCATTACACTTTAACGTAAACCCTGTGAAGCACTTTGAGTCCGATGTCCACCCGATGCTTATTGAATGCAAGGATTATTATTTATCCAATTATCCCTGTGTCTGTCCTGTAAGCAGCCATTGGTGGCAGCTGTGTATTTCAAACCTTTAGTGTTGGGCAACGTGCCTGGTTCTGTGTAGGAGACAGAAGGGAATGCAATAAAAAAAAGTTGGAGGAAGTTAGGGAGTGGAGTATGCTGCACGTGCTGCATTGGACATCATTGTATGAAGTCACCATATGGTGGAATGGCCTAATAGATTCGCCTTCATTGCTTCACATGCTCAGGTCAACAACAACATTTGGATAGTGCTTTTCACGTGGGAAGGACGTCCCAAGGCGACGAGGAGGGAGGGAGGAACATCTTATTTTCTACCAAAGGGGCAGAACTTCACCAGAGGACAAAAATTCAAGGAATGAATTAACATGTGTTGCTTGAGTGCTCATCTTAGTGGCAGGTTTGAGATTTGGCACAGAATGAAAACATTCCAACAGGATGATGAGAAAGATCTGGATGAAGAGGGCTCTTTTTAAAATCACCTTCGTGGGATACTGATTCTCTCCTCTTCCTGTAACTGCATCAATCTGTTTCACAAATAATCCAGTCTCATGGCCTCCACCAATCTCTGATAATCCATTCTAGCTGCTTATGATAACCGTCCATGTAAAGAATTACTTCCTGGTGACTGCTGCACTCATCCCTCTTGGTTCCTAAACATTTTGCTTGATTGCTCGTCTCTTGTGCCAGATTATTTTATTTAGTGTGAGAAGATGCAAAGGATGAGGTGAAGCATCTGGGATTTGAATAAAGTGACGTAATAAATGTGACTCCGAACCACAATTATCTATGTACCACATTTATATAATGCCTTTCACATCGGCAGGATGTCCCAACACACTGGACAGTTCTAAAACACTATTTTACCAAATAATGTGGTGGTCCAGAAAGGCATTTTTTTCTCCACAAGTGCCCAACTCCCCCAGAATATGTCAGTGTTTGGGGAGAGCAGTAGAAATTATTTTGTGTTTCATTTTCCTTGCGGATAAGATTGTGACTGCCTTGTTTTTTTTCTACAGGTCGTCACACAACGAGCTTGAGAAACATAGGTGAGTGTCGGGAAAAGGAACGTGGTCAACGACGCAGCAGTTTTAAAAGATTGGTTTTGTGGTTCGTCCACCAATTAATACTTTTGACACTTTGCACCATCAAAACTGCTGCTGTGCCGTCATCTCGTCACAGCACAGGGTTCACTGACCTTTGGATGAGTTCCTTCCCGTTTAACTTTGTAATTCGCAACTGCAGTTGTTATCTGCAGTGTGACAAATCTATTGTGATATACCTAGGCTTGTGGGTCCACGCACTTGATCTTGGTCACTTTCGATAATTATAGGTCTGACGCTGTGAAAATCCCTTGTTCCGCTGGTTTGAGGGAAATCCACAGCACATACTCGCTTTGGCTCCCTTCAACCTTTGAGTCCTTCAACCCTTTGTCCCTGTCATTTTTTGTTGTTTCCCCTTTTACCTTTCCCCCCACCTCCCTTTAATTTTTCTGTTTCTTATTTGTCCCTTACTCTCCTCAAAGCCCTGAAACACGCTTGTGTTTTCAGTGACACAGAACGACATCCTATTGCCTCACCCGAACGTTAGCTTTATGTGTCAGCTTCAATACTAGGCATTGACTGGCTATTTCATCAAAGCTGGATATCTCTTTCTTCCCCAGGCCAAATTAACTCATCCCAGTTGTGGGGCACTTGGTTTTGCCCCAGCTGTGATCAACCAATTGAGACCTGAGCTCGAATCCAGGAACCTGCACAGTTCAGGTTCATATACCATTGTAACCTTTCCAGCTGAGCAAATTGGACAGCGTTTTTAATGTGTGTTTATACAAGTCTGCAAAACCATTTTTCCCACAACTGTACAGAAGCTTGTCAACCTGGCTCCATTAGTAACTCCTCTTGAAGAAGGCTCACACTCCATGTCAGGACTTTGAGGTTGAAATCTACTCTAGGTTAGTGCTCCATTTGATGCAGGGGGAACGCTGAGTTGTAATAGGTACCTTCCTTAGGATGATGAAGTGTTAATCTAGGACCCTGTCATCCTGTTTTGTGAAGGACGCAATGGTATTATTCAAAAAGAGATGGGAGTTTCTCCAGCCTACAATTACACAATCACTTTACAGCAAACTTTGCAAAACGCTTTCTGATCTGACATGGCGAGGTATCAAATACAAAGATTATTTGCAACCTACATAACTTGTACAGAACCAAGCACATATAGTTTGATGTTATACAGTGATTGCCGGGGTGTTTGAAAGTGTCATAGCACACATTGGTGTATTTGTTAATGAGCGTTGTGTTTTGCTCTAGACAATAGTTCTCTTTCTTGATTTCCCTGACAGCTTTGTGAACAGTTGCTCTACTGATTTGAGGGTCAAGTTCATTAAGATGCTGTTTAGCACTGCATAAAACATATTGGCTGTAATTCATTTCAGATGCTCTCATCTCACTTCAATGTTCCCAGAAAGTGTTAAGGCCCAGGATTGTTTTGTTTTTCCTAAGCAACAAAGGAATATTTCTAAGAATATTTGTGATGAACTATCGAAGGAGGGCGATTTGTACCTGTAGAAGCAAAATTTCTTCTTGGAATCACTCAGTATAAGCTGCCACTTTAAGGCAATGTCGAGGGGGATGGTGGGTGTTGCACTTTCGGAGGTGCCATCCTTTGGACGAGATGTTAAATCAAGGTCCCGTCTACCTATTCAGGTGGGCATTAAAGATCCCAATGCTACTATTCTAGGTGGCTGAAAGAAATCAATCGTCAAGCTAAAGAGATTGGTTTTGAAGGCTGTGTGGATGGGGGTAAAGTGGAAGGACTCTGCGATGAATTCCAGAGAACAGGTAGATGCACTGGAGGCTATGGCTCATTGCGACAGTCAAAAAATCCTTTGCGATCGAAAGATGACGTGGTTCAAGTTAAGTGGCAGCTCTGTGAAAAGTTGCTCAGCCTGAAGATTGAGACAACTGAAGAACATTGTTGAAACCTCTGTTTTCCTCGCTCCAAAAGTATACAGTCACTACACTTTACAGTATATCTTGTGAAGTGCTTTGAGACGTGATCAGGAGCTATATCAAAAGCAAGGATTATTATTATTAATGCATTCTGGAATTGGTTCTTCCCTCCGGTGAGAGAGTGCACATTCCATTCTAGACACCAGAGAATGTCTGTGTGTGGGTGGCGTGACTGGAGCTCTCAGTCTAGTTGGGTTAGCTAAAACACAATGATGGACGGCTTCCTTCACGTATCACCCACAGAAACTTGCGTTTATACAGCATTCTTCGTGTCGGATAATCCTTGCATTTGATATACCGCTTTTCACATCTTATCGACGCCTCAAAGTGCTTCACAGAATATACTGTAAAATGAATTGACTGTATATTTGTGGGTGAAACGTGGCCAATTGCGCATAGCAGTGTCCCACAAACAGTCATGGATTGAAATGACTTAATTTTATTATGGTTTTTTTGGAGGGATTATTATTAGGCATGTGGAGTAAGGAAACTTGCCCAATGGTTTGCCCTGATCTACCTGGATTCGAAGACAGGTCTCACGTTGTAAGGCAAGTGCTCTAACCACTGATCTACAGGGCGGTGCTTAAACATAGGGAAGACATCTGAGTGTCCCCCTAAAAAAAGAGTTGAATGGGCTTTAGGGTAATATTGGCAGCAGCAAGGCCGTACGCAGGGGGGGTGCGACGGGTGCGTACGCACCCCCCCAAATTATAAAAGGTCCACATTTTCCGGGGTAGAGAATTGCATTTTTTTTTCAAATTTAAATACCAAGTAAATTTATTGAACATTTGTGCAACAATCAGTTCTTCAAAACTATGTATAAATTATAAACACACATCTTTGAATGATTTAGTATTAATATAAAATTATCGAGTCGCACACCAGAATCGGCGTCTCCCCAAAACATACCGCGTGGATACACCAGTCCATGACGTGGCGAGTCTGTGACTCGTGATTGGATAAACATAGGCGCCAAGACTCAAATCCATCCTCGTTTGGAAATCATCCCGTAAACAGCCACAAGGGACAGCACCAATTCTGGAAGTTAAATTCATCTTTTCATCTGATCACCGTAAGTAAAAATTACTCAAGTTTTGAGAGGTGTGACTGTAATGCTAGCAAACAATGACAACATAATTACAAGCTTCTGAGAACTTAAAGCTTTTGAGAACCCAACAAAAAAGTTATATGCTGGACGGGAATGCCTATCTTTTAAAAAAATACTCATGGACGCAGGCCTATGCTTTAGCGCCTATTCCACGTGGTGTGTCAATCGGAAATCATCCCGTATACAGTCACTACATAAAAAGGTAGCACCACTTTGTGGAAGCTGAAATCGTATTTTAATCTGATAATGTTAGCAATTGATAATAGTGCCTTAGTACATTGTCGAGACAGCTCAGAGCCCTTCACAGAACGTACTGTAAAGTGGCCAGTTTTTGCCCAGGATTGTCCCACAAACACAGATGGAGTGAGTCACCGATTTTATTTGGGGGCGTTTGTTGGCCAGGACAACAGGAGAAAGATTTCCCTCCGCTTTTCGAGTAGTGTCAGAGGATCTTTTCACATCCATCTAAACAGACGGATCAGACCTCGGTTCAGCATCTCAACCAAAAGAACAGAGCCTCTAACAATGGGACCCCCCCCGAAGTGTCAGCTTCCTCTGTGTGATACCGAGTGCCGACGTGGGGTTTGAACCCACAACTTTCTGACTCAGAGGCCAGAGTGCTATTCACTGTGCCAGGCGACTCGCCAGGTGATGCTGCTGTCTTCTATCACCTGTGGGAAACTTTCTTTCCCTCCTACTCAGTGCCTCTGAATCTGAAGACATTCCCAAGGTCGAGGTTGCATATCTGACTGATTGACAACTGAGATTTCTTTTCAGGGTTTGTGGGCAGTGTCGCGTAATTGGCTATAACTTAAAGGATTGTTAACCTGCACCTGTTAGAGTTGAGGTCCCCAGAACTGCTGCCTCACACCAGCGGGATATAAAGGACAGGTGCAGTCGAGTCTGCAAAGCAACAGCTCTTCCTACACAAATCTCTTCAACGTGACTCCTCTGAAAGTCACTCTTTCTCTCTTTGAATAATAATATAATCCGTGCATTTCATGTAGCGAGGTAGGTTAGGGTCGGTCTACCTCGTGTTCTGTGACCGTGCAATGGTTCCCATAGGATAGTAGCACTATGGACAGTTTCCTCCCGGCTTCTCCAGCTATGTCCACTAAACCTAAGACGCCTCTGCGGTAATGTCTGTGATACCAGTGTGGTGGTGTACCATATAGCTCACTATTTGTCAGATGCTGTCGCCAGTAAACGTTCAGGGCGTCTCTTAGAAGCCTGGTATATACCTCACGAGTCACCTAATCTCCTGGGTTTGCCTAAGTGTCCAGCATTCTGCTCCATATAGGAGCGACTTTCAGCCCTCGCGTTAATGCACATTCATTATAATATGGAAATCGATATTGGTAGAGCGGTTGACGTATTGGCTTCAAAGCGACCGAGGCGTCTCGAATACGGAACGCTATTAAATAATTAATTTCCCCTCCCTTATTTTTTCAAGTATTTTTTCGTCAGATCAGTATTGCTTGATGGGTCACTTCCTTTAATTTTGATTCTAAATAAATAAATAAAAACTAACTACACTATTGCTCACAGTTCAACGATATTTTCAGGATAATGCTGATAACAGGCTTGTAACACGTGTGAATTAACTGTTTGACAGTGATTTTCAGTTTCTGTATATTTTCTTGTCTTTTATAAAATTTGCTTTGCTGGAATATCTGAGCACATCATTCATACTTTACTCTTACATTATTGTTCATTACAGTCCGAAAGAAATTTAGTCTTAGGATAACAATGCAGAACAACTTATTAATTACCGTCAATCTGTAGTTTATGATCATTTTCTCTATACGCATACATTTATCAAGCATTCGTCATTGTACTGTGTTAATTGGATTGTAATTTACTTTATCGTTCGCATTCCTTACATCATCGAGTCAACAATCGTGTTTGCTTTTATCGGCGAACACATTCGACCTTCCCAATTAGACACGGACTACCGGGGAAAATAAAAACACTGAATAAATAATGATGCTCTTAAACACCAAGGACATGAAACATTTACCGTTCATATTGGATCTTCTGAACCGATTAAATAAGACCTCATACTGTGTAAAACGTCGGAGCCTCGAGGGGGCTTCGGGGGCAGCCCCCAAGCCGCCGGCCATTGTTGGTCCCATCACTAGCAATTCGCACCCCCCCAAAAAAAATCCTGCGTACGGCCCTGAGCAGTGGTATTACTACTGAGACTGTGGAACTCCTCCCCCCATGCACAAACACACTTTTAATGTAAACCCGCATTAACTAAAAGCTGATGCAGTAGGTATAAAGATGATTTTTTTTTCCAGCAGTGGTTTATTTTGGAAGGATTGAATTTCTAGGTGGGGTGAAACCTTAGGCAGTTTCCTTTCTCCACATGCCTCTGTTTAACTAGCTGTAGTAGGAACAACAACGACTTGTATTTATATGCATGGGAAGATGTCCTTAGGCACAGTCGAAGGGAAAGGTCTTCAGGTGCGACCTGATGATGGGGAAGGAGGGATGAAGTTCCAAAGTTTCAGGGGCTAGTGGCTGAAAGCACAGCTGCCGATGGGGAAAGATTCGGGAGACGAGGAGGCTGGACCCAGGAGAGCAGAGACGTCTCTGCTTTAAGGAGATTAGAGAGAGGGGGTTGCAGAGGAGTGGAGGGATTTAAACACTAAATCCAGGATCTTGAAGTCGGTTGTTAATTGGTTGTTACAGATTAACCTGATTGTTAATCGAATGGCGGATCGCTTTCCGGAGGTAATCCTCATGAAAAAGAATGTGGTCACAATTGCTGTGCGTAATTGGTTCCGCATTTCACCCGCAAAATCCACAGTCAATCCACTTCATAATATAATCTGTGTAGCGCTTTGAGACATCTGAACAATATGATACGATAAAAAAGGGCAATTTAATTTTTAAAAACACAGGGAGCAATACAATGATATGATGGCTTAAGTAATCTCCTTCCAAGTTAAAAATGTGTTTATTTGTCCCTATGCCCAATTTGTGTTGGTTTGTAATTGAAGCAATATCAACGACTTGACAAGAATTTTAACAATGGTTGTGGGGTAGGGTAATTAAATTTGGTGAGGTGTTGTAATCTGCCACCCCCACCTCTCCCCACTCCACTGATGCTTATCATTAATCCTCGCAGTGTGTTCCTACTCTGGTGACCTGGGGCGTGAGGACTGTATGGTCTTGATAAACCTGCATATTCATAGCATGCCATTGCAGGTTCATATCGTGCCTTTTGCAGGGTTCAAATGGGAGAGTTTCAGCACGTGCAACCTGAAGAAGACATTGGGTGATGGGGAAGGAGCTCTTGGTGAAGAAATGACAAAACCTTTATAATGACTTTTCACAGTGAAGTGTTTCAGAACAATTCACAGGTAGTTTACCTACAAATTACAGTGTCATTACACTTTACAGAAATGTTGCAGGGTTAACTAGAGCTGGATAAGACGACTCCCACCCCCAAATCGCCTGCTGTTGAGCCCTCATCAGTTGATGCTGTCTTGCTGATGTAACATCAGCAGTGAGTGGGGGTTATACCCGGAACAGACTTGATGGGTTGAATGGCCTTGTATGCTCTAAATATTCCATGATTCCAGTGATTTCAGACAGGAGTAGACCTACGGGCACCCCACAATGATCTGCAAGCATAAAATGGCTTCAGGCTTCGTCTGCTCAATGCAGTTGGGTACTATTTTCAAGATGGGAAAGATATCTGTGAAGGTACAGGTAGACCCCGCGTACCGATTGCCCAGTCAACGAAAGTTCACTATAACGAAGGTTTCTATTTGTACCACTTGTCTGCTTAATGAAGGCTGCGTCCGCTTTAACGAATGTTTACACACACTTTAAATCACGTGGGCAGCATTTTCCGGTTGGCCAGCATTCTGCTGCTTAAGCGCCTCCCATATTGTATGGGCTGCACTGCTTCGTGGCTTCAATAATAGTAAGTCGAGGACTGTATTTTATTGTTTATTGTTGGATTTACTTACATTTTGATATTTTATTGTTGTATTTAAAGTTGTGTAGCCTTCAATAGCAGTTATATCTACCTTAGGCCTTCTCTAGTATAGAGACCGAGGCCGAGCGGGTTTTCCTGTTTCCGATGTCCAAGGTCTGGAAATGCCTGAGCCCATGTTCGGGTATTTCCGGACTTCGGAACGCCAGAAACGCGTCACGAGTCCAGAAATGCCTGGGCCCAGGTTGCGATATTTCAGTGCGGTGACTGTAAAGACCTGGCCTGGAACGGGTAGGATTGGCGTTTTTATTCCTGCAATTTTTGTCACATTCTGGATTACGGAACTCCGGACTTTGGCTGCTCAACCTGTACACCGAAAATGTTAGCGCTAGGAACTAAACTGATTTTAGCGGGGAGGCTCGGGTTGGGGCGGCGTTTTTACTTAACAAAATTTTCGCTTAACGAAAGATTGAAAAGTCCCTAACCCCTTTGTTAAGCGGGGTCTACCAGTATTGTATTTTGAGCTCCAGCATTTGAAAACCCACCAGTGGAGGCAGCAGAAATGCTGTACCCCTCCTCCTGCTTAACCTTCAACTGCCGAAGAGCCCATTCATTCCTCCAGTGACTGCTATTGCGATGTTAATCTGCAGTGAATCATGAGCTGGCTTCACACACTGGACCCATCTAACCTGCAGAGATAGAGAGAGAGACTGACTGAGGGAGATTGACTGAGGCAGAGAGAGTTTGAAACTTTGAGGTAGAGAGAAAGTAACAATTTTCATCCCGACAGTCTTAGAAAGGGAAATGTTTGTCAATGTCTTGGCCAATGATCCTGCAGATAGTTTCATTCTCCTCATGGCTGTTTGCGGGACGTTGCTGTGAGCAAATTGGTTGTCTGGAAATCCGCAGTTGCTACCCTTGAAGAAGAGCTTTGGATAGAGCCAGTGGTGTTCACCTCGCAGGTGAGAGGACCTGGATTTGATTCCTTGGCGAAGCGTAACCTTAGGCAAGTTTCCTTACTCCACATGCCTCTGTTTACCCAGCAGTAAGTAGGAACATGTTTTTCAATCAGTTGCCATTTTGCTTTCCAGGGGTAATAATCCCTTCAAAAAATAAATAATAATAATTTACATAGTATAAAATAATAGTTATTAAATCCATGGCTGTTTGTGGGATGTTGCTGTGCACAATTGGCTGCTGCGTTTCACGCACAGACAATTCACTTTACAGTATATTCTGTGAAGCGCTTTTAGACTTCTCAACAGCATCATATAGTGCTATATCAAATGCAAGGATTATTATTATTATATTTTGAATCATTTGAATTGAGTGCTGGTGATGGGCCTCGCTGACATAAGCTATCTTATATCCCAAGATAATATATCTTAATTCATTCTTGAAACAAATTATGTTTTCTACATCTGCTGAATCCGTGCAGCAGAGGCAGGTGTCTCCAGATGAGATTGAGTGTTTGCAATCCCAGCAGCTATTCGGAAGCTAAAGATGCCTGGAGGGGGAGATCCTCACACTGATCGCTGCCACTTAGTCTTTTCATTGTGATAGGCCTGGGCAGTAAATGGAAATGACCATATAGCCTGATCACGTTTTCAGTTACCACCTCTCCTTGACTGCCCATCCCCTTCACTATCAGGGAATTCTCTGTTTAACCTTCACTACATGGTCTGCCTCCATTTGGAAATATTCACAAATTCATATGCAAAATAGCTAAATCTGAACTTTCTTTTGCCAATTGGGATGCCATTAATATATGAAAAACCTCAAATAAAATCAACCGTTCGATTGACTCTTATAGCGCTGTAAACAGTTCTAGCTTCTATCTTTCTTATAGCTCAGATGCCACGTGTTGATGGTGTCCCATAAGTAGTTTGGCATCTGTTGAGTCCCTTGCAATGCAGTGTGTTACCTTCCCATTATAAAGCAGAACTAAAAGATGTCAGCTGTCAGCAATTCATATATGTGCTATCACAAGGCATCCTGTGTTTTTTTGGTCAGCTGGGTGACTAATACATGCAGAAACCCATGCTTAAGAGTATCCAAACCAAACTGAGGTTTCCATGCATCCACCTTACACGTGGAAATCCCAGAGATAGATTGTTGGAATGGAATGCACACTCTCTCCCTGGAGGGAAACATCCTGTTTACCTAATTCTGGAGAGTATTAGGTATAGGTTGGCAAGAGCCGAGGCTTGGGGAACCCAGAAAGGGTTGACTGGCTGAGTGGGATGACCCTCTGCCCCCAGAGACTGCACGGTCCTTCCAATCCTGCAGGTCAGCCAGGCTGGCTGTGCTGCCATCAGCAGAGCCCTGGAATTATCCTTTCATTTCCCCATCCTTCAGGTGAAACATTAAACCCAGGGTGCTGTGCCTGTTCATGTGGACTGTAAAGAAATCATACTACTATTTGAAAAGGTAAGAGGGTTTCTTTATATATCCTGGCCAACAATCCTTCAAATACAATTGGTAATTTACTTTGTTGCTGTGTCCAAATTGGCTGCTGCATTTGCCTCCATAATAATAATCCATGCATTTAATATAGTACCTTATCACATCATTGTGATGCCTCAAAGCACTTCACAGCCAATTGTATCCCACAAACAGCCTATTTTGTCTTACAAAATATACAATCCCTGAACATTACTGTAGAGTTCCTGTAAACTATTTGAGACAACTTCCTGACATGAATGGCTCTGTAGCGCATGCAAGGATTATTATTATTTAAAGTACCATTTGCATCTTCTACATTAGGGGTCTTGTCATTTCTGAGATATCCTGTTTAAGAGCACTTAGAACAAGGTGCAGCATGGAATGTTAATAAGTAGAAAAATTGGGTATTAGAATTTGAAACCTTAATGATTGGATTGTTTGAATCGGGTGTTTTATCTTCTCCACCCTGTTTTTGTGCTTCAGGTTTGTTCTTTCTTTCCCCATAAAGATGTGTAACATGCCTTGACCTGTTTGGCTTATACCAGGTTTCATGTTGGACATTGTGTTCTATGGTTTTGCCCCTCCCAGATCTCTAGCCTATTCAGCCTTTACTCAGTGCCACCACCCATTCATGTTTAATTTTCGAAGAACCTAGCAATATGATCTCATTGATTGCTGAATGGAATTGATTGAAAATTACCTCTGTGAAAAGTACGTACCTGTGTCAACTTGGCTTAGTGGTAGCACACTCGTCTCTGAGTCAACCTGTTGTGGGTTCACAGTCTGGAACTCACAGTCTGGAACTTAAAAAGGTCCACAATCTAGTTGTGGACCTTTTTAAGTTACTGAGTCACTATTTGAAGAGAAAAAAAGAGTTTTCCGTGTGCTCTGGCCAACGCCCCTCACTCCTCCTCCGAAATACAACAACAACTTCGATTTATTTAGCGCCCTCCACGCTGGACGGCGTCTGACAGCGCTTTTACAATTAGTCATTCATTTCATGGCTGTTTGTGGAATATTGCTGTGTGCAATTGTATTGACATGCTTGCCTACAAATACACTGTCACTTCATTTCACATTAACTCCTGTGAAGTGTTTTGAGACATCATTTTGACATGATAAGCCGCTATATACCAAATACAAGGATTATTGTTACATTTAGTGACCGGGAAGCATTTAATGCTTAATCCAATGTATCTTTTGGGCAGCTAGCAAACTGGTACCCAGTGATTACAGTGGAACCTGATCATAGGAATGGGAGTGGGGCATTGATTGCCACCAAGCTGAACAGGACTGTGGGAGTTGGTACCCCTCTCACCTCGGATTAAGCTGAAAATTACAATTCAAAGTTTAAACCTTGAGATCACAATCTTATAACACTGTAGTGTTGAAGCACTTTGAGACACTACCCTGCGTGAAGGGCCCTATATAATTGTGATCCTTATATTTGATATACCATCTTTATTGTTGAGACATCTCAAAGCACTTCACAGGATATACTGTAATAGTGTAATGTGTATTTATAATAATAATCCTTGCATTTAATATAGCGCTTTTCACAACTTCTAGGCGTCTAAAAGCACTTCACAGAATATACTGTAAAGTGAATTGACTGTATTTTGAGGGCGAAACACAGCAGCCAATTCCATACAGCAGTGTCCCACAAACAGTCGTATATTGAACTGACCAATTTAGTATTTTTGTTAAGGGATTATTATCATGCCTATGGAGTGAGGAAACCTGGTCAAGTTTTTGCCTTTCATTTGGTATTTGTTTGTTAAACGCAGCAGCCAGTTTCACACAGCAATGTCACACAAACAGCCATGGAACGAGTGACCCAATTATTTTATTATGGGGGATTGTGTCCAGGACATTGGGAGAAATTCTATTCTCTTTTCCAGTAAATATATAAATGCCGGTTGTTGTTACAGTGTATTGCAATGCTGGGCAGTGCTGCATTGTTGGTGGTGCTGTTCTTTAGAGATTGTTTCTGGTGGACGTTTAAAGGTCCTTTGTCCCCATTCAAGGAGGAGATAGTTTCTCCCAGTCTCATGGCCAACATCCCTTACATAGTTTCTACCAGTGTCGTGGTGAACAACCCTTTATCACATCATCGAACTGTTTCAAAGCACTCAATCTTCTGATTGTATATCGCTCAGTGCCTTCCCCACTCTCCAGCACATTATTACAGCGTAAAACAGTACATCTCAGCAGTTTGAGTGAACTGCAGGGGAAAGTGTGGCTTCCACAAATCCGGAGAAGGCCTTAACCGCTCAACAGGGTGTGGGGGAAGGGAGGGAGGTGGCACCACTGTGGAAACGAGTGGGCTCGCTTGTATGTTGTGATGGTTTGCACTGTGCTCAGCAAACCTCAGGCACCTGGTTCCTATCAGATGACATTTGGTGTGAAATCAGATAAGATAACTAGCACTTTGGTCAGAGCGTGAAGCTGGGCTCCGTACAGCAAATTGGTGATGAGACTTCCTTTTATCCTCCAGACTTGAGCTAGTGAGTGAACGATCCTTCAGCTGCAGTGCCAGACATGGGGGCGGGCAGCTTTCTTTCCCTAAAACTAGTACTGAAACCCACTTTCAAATATGTCACCATTGGTGCGCACACGAGGAAACTCAAGTGACCTCGGCTGCTTGACAAAAGTATTTAAGGTGGGGGGTGGCTGGGAGAGTTTGGGGAACGAAGAGAGAGAAAGAGGAAGAGAACACAACATGTTGTTTAATTAAAGGCTGAGTATCTAAGTATTGGGCATCTTGAAGGCAGTTGAGACAAAGAGCTTGTTTTTCTGACTGAATGGAATGAACAGTCCACTCAGTTTGGTGTGAAAGTTCACTGCAGTTTATGGTTTTCAGAAGGTAATGGCAGCTCAGTTAATGCCTGTCTTGCAGTTTTTGTTTTGGTCTTGATAATTTTCTCTGCTCAAGTCCACGCAGTTCACAGGCTCAGATGGACAGCCGAGCCTGTCTATCGGGCTTGCTCAGAAGGTCTTTGTATTTTAGATTTGTGCCAGATTAAAGCTTTGTGCCACTCTCATAAAAGGCTTCTCAAACCATGGCTCTTGCCAACGTGTGCCCAATACAGTTTGGAATTAGGTAGGCAGGCCATGTACCTCCAAGGAGAGAGAGTTTAGGGTCCAATTTGGACCTCTTTATTGTGAAGTGTATTTTTCTTATTAATGGAGTCAACTACAGGACCATAAAAACATTGAGTGGTAAACGTATGGAACAGGCTGCCTAGTGAGATGGTGGAAGCAGAAAATGTTTGTTTCAAGAACAAAACAGCTATACTCGCCTTACAAGCGAGAGACCTGGGTTTGATTCCAGGCAGGGTGAAACTTTGGGCAAGTTTCTTTACTCCACACGCCTGATAATAATCTCGCAAGAAAAACCATGAAAAAAAATTGGTCATTTCAATCCACGACTGTTTGTGGGGCTGTGTGCAATTGGCTGCCGCGTTTCGTCCACAAATGTACAGTCAATTCACTTTACAGTATGATGCTTTTTGTGATGCTTTTTGAGACATCTAGAAGACGTGAAAAGCTCTATATCAAATGCAAGTATTATTATTAAGTGTGTATGCATATGTCTTGCCAACAAAATAGAAAGTTGAAAACGTGAATCCTGTGAAGTGTTTTAATTGGTCTCGTGATAAGGCAAGGATTATTGTAACTATTATGTGTGTATTTGAGTCTGCAAGTGTAATATCAGAAGCAAACAAATAAGATGTGATAATACCTATTTTGTATTATCACACCTTATTTGTTTGCTTCTGATGTTACAAAATAGGTGTGAACATCTGTCTGTTTGTGTATGAAAGGAACAGCCAGGCTGGGGGGGGGAAAACGCAATCACACGTTGAGGCTATTTTACGTTTGTTGTCAGTATTTCCAGATAACCTGTGTTGAGTTATCTTAACACGTTTGGGGACCAGAAGTACTATTGCCACCCTGTGTTTTTCACCCCATTAACCCCATTTGTGTATATTTTGTTGGCAAAGCACAGCAGTCAATTGCGCTGGTTAATTAAGCATCTCAGAGCACGTTACTGAGGTGTATTGGGGACATGAACAGGATGGGAGGTAGCAGGGGAAGGACGGAGATGAGTGAAGGCCGAATCAAAAGAGAGACTTTTTAAGAAGGGTTCTGCGAACAGAGAGGTTAAAGGTGTGAGGTGGAGAGGGTTTCAGGAGGCAAGTGACTGAAGTCTCGTCCACTGCCTAGGGATGCATGGGGCACGAATCAGGCCAGCGACGGGTTTGACAGACAGGCAATAAGGGGAGGAGGAGGTGACAGTTATTTGACAGTTTCTCTGATGCTTCCCATCAGAGGGGTTAGTTGAGCCTGGGTGAGCGAGGCTGGATGGATGCGGGTGATGGACTTGTGGAGCTTGGCATCAGAACGATTCGGGCTGCGGAGCGTGGATCTGGGAATGCTGGTGAAGAGAGTGTTGGGGAAAACTGGAAACGTTGATGAAGAACTTTAGGAAGTGCTTCCCCTACCCTTCAACCCCCTTGATTCTAATCTTCCAATCCCCAACCTGGGTGCAAACCCTCAATTGTTCAGCACTTGTAAGAAGTCCGTCCGACATGAAGGGCGCTTTAATTGTAGTTGTGTTGTTTTTGTCTTTGTCGCATTGTGTGTGTTTTTTCATGTAAGCTTTCCACAAACCTGTGTGTGTTATAAATAAATTTAAATAAGTAAACGACAACATAATTACGCCTGCAAACAAACAAACCATCTCAAACTGAAAGCCAAAAGAGGAAAGGCAGGGGGGCAGTTGCGGTTTAGCTGCTGCCCCTCTCACTGTAAGAGTGATCAGGTCAGTTACTGTCTGCTTGTGCTGTGGGCCACAGAGCATTTCTAGTTACACAGTGTTGCCTGGGTTTCTCCAGTGATGTATATTTTCGAGCAAATTCCATTGGAACTCCCTCATGCATTCTGACCCTTCTCCCTCATCCTTCCTCTTATCCCTTTTTCTCTCTCTCTCTCTCTTCCACCAGTGCTCTCCCCCTTCACCTCTTCTTCCTCCCCTATTCCTAGGAATCTGGGTTGCTTTTACATTTTACAGTGCAATAGCTTCCACACTAAGCTCCGTGAGCCTGTTGCCTCCATCCTCGCCCGACTCCATTGGCTCCCCATCCCCCAGGGGATTGAGCAGCATCCTCATCTTTTTAAAACGCTCCATGACCTTCCAAAACCTTATCAACCAGGCCTACTTCACGTCCCCTGCTCTGCCTACCCCAATATTGTCAGACTTTCTATCCACTCTCTACTCAGTGAAACTCTATCCTGAAGTCCCTTCACCTCGCCCATTGCATCACCTCCTTCAAGGTCCACGTCAAGAACTTCCTAATTGACTGCGCCTTCGGTCATGTTTCTCCAACCGTGCTCTTAGCCCCCAGTTCGCGAGCACTGCGCTATTGTGTCACAGTCTAGTTGGTGAGTTTAAAGTCCTGATGTGGGGCTTGTACCTTTTGCTTGCAACCGGTTGATACCTGGCTTCGCATGAATTGCAAGATTTCGTATGGTTTAAGAATAATTAGGGTTTAAAGTGTGATGTTGCTAATGTTTCAGGTGTAAAATACAGCAGTGGCAGTACCCCCATTTAGGCATGGATTATAGATAAATTCACATTTGGTAATTCAGTTATTTTTAGTTGGTGGGGGAGGCCTGGTGGGGTGGGGGAAAACCCATCCCCATGTTTAAGGCAATGCAAACCAAACAGAATTCCGTGCATCCCACCTACACATGAAGGTTCCTGAGATAGATTGTTGGAATGAAACTCATCACACTGAAATGCCCCCAAAACCCCCACCCTTTGGAATCTAGATGATGACATGCGATCCCCTTGCACTCGGAGATCACGGCTTGATGTAGATTTGGAGTTGTAGCTCATTGCAGTCGTGTAGGGAGCCAGTGGGAGTTGGAATGGGATTTAAAAGCTCCAGTGGGTTGCTGAGACCAGTACAGACATGGCGGTCTGAATTAACCTTCCCCCACCACCACCCCCCCACTTTGTGTACAGTAAGATCTCCTTAATGCTGGAATTACATATTGGATGTAATTTATGCTAATCTGGTTTAAAAATATGATTTTCTTTTGACGTGAGTTTGCTGAAGAGCTCTGGTCTGACCTGTTTAATTGTCTTTGGGATTGCCTTTGGTAAATTTGCCCTGTGCTCACATGGTAAGGGAGGGGAAAACCATTCAGGATTCTTACTCCTGATCCTTCCATAGTATCACAGAGTCCCGTAGCTCAGAGCTCAGCTAACTCAAGTGCCTTGCACACAAAAAGACCCGGGTTCGATTCCCAGACAGGGCGAAACATCGGGCAAGTTTCCTTGCTCCACATCTCTGTTTACCTAGCAGTACCATGTTATTAGTCGATTGTTATCAGTCGATTGGCGGATCGGTTTTCCAGGGATAATAATTCCTTTTAAATATAAAAAAAATTGGTCTCTCAATCACAATTGTTTGTGGGACACTGCTGTACGCAATCGACTCGAAGAAACATCAAATGAAAGAATTATTATTCTTGTTGCCTACTGACGAATCACATAGTTCTTAGCTGACACTCCACTCGATGCTGGGGAGCTGTTGCTTTGTTGGAGGTGTTGTCCTTTGATTGAAACGTTAACTGAAGTCCCTCCCATCTGTGGGGGAAACATGGCAGCCCAGCAATGTCCCATAAACAGCCGTGGAGTGAGTGACCAACTTTACTTGATTGTTGACCAGGATGCCATTAGAAACTCCCTTCTCTTTTCGAATAGTGCCTCGGAGACCTGTAACGTCCACCTGAACAGACACAGACAGGGAGCTCGGTTTAACATCTCATCCAATGGATGATGGTTGTGAGGTGTGGCTATTTATGGTGCTTGAAAAGAGGCAGTGCAGTGCTGAATGAGTGTCAGAGCCTCTAGCATTTGTCTGCTCTGGTTACAGAAGGGCAAAGCTGCGGCTGTATCTTGAACAGCTGAAGGAGCTGGTTCCCCTTGGCCCGGACTGCACCAGACACACCACACTGAGCCTGCTGAAAAGGGCCAGGAGTCACATCAAGGTAAGCCAGCAAGTCAGGGTTTAAAATGAGGGGAGCGTGGTGGTGAAGGTGGGGGCAGAGGTGGTGAAGGTGGGGGCAGCGGTGCTGATGGTGGGGGCAGAAAGAGAGAAGAGGAGGGAGAAAAGAGTCAGGAACATATGTAAAAGTTCCAGTGGGATTCCCCATTGACTTAACAGGAAACTGGGGAAACCCAGGCAATGTAGTGTTACTAGAAGTACTTTCTCTGTGTGGCACACACACAGCACTGGCAGACAGCAACTGTACCTGACAGTACCACTCTTGACAGCATTCCCAGTCACATATGCAAGTCCCTCCCTGTTGACCGGAGCGGTTTAGCTCCCGTGCTCCGTCCAATGAAGCTGCCCAGTGTGAAGGTGAGGGTCACTTCACTTCTCCATGAGGAATGATGTGAACGAATAAAGCCCCCTTTCCAACCCAGCTCTGGTATCGGGTTAAGGTTGCCGGAGTGCCTTTTAATCAGCAGAATGTTTTCTAACCAGACTCTGCAGTTTGAGAACATGAGGGTCCCATAAATGTTGATTGAGGGAGAGGGGATGTGGGAGATTCCCATCACAAAGTCACTAACAGCTGTGAAGAAAGTGTTGGGGAATCTTTAAAGAACTTGAGATACATTGGAGAAATTGTCCAGAAATAATTGTTGCTGAGTCCAAAACTAGAGGGTGCAAATATGTGAGGCTCCTGTAGCTCAGTGGTTAGAGCACTTGCCATACAAGCGTGAAACCTGTGTTTGAATCCAGGCAGGTCAGGAAGGAATCTTTGGCAAGTTTCCTTGCTCCACACTCCCAATAATAATCTGTCCAAAAAAAAACACAAAAATAAAAATTGGTCATTTTCAATCCATGACTGTTTGTGGGTCACTGCTGTGCGCAATTTGCTGCCATATCCACAAATATACAGTCTATTCACTTTACAATATATTCTGTGAAGCGCTTTGAGACGACGATAAGATGTGAAAAGCGCTATAATCAAATGCAAGGATTATTATTATATACTCACTCAGCAAGTGGATCTAACAGGAAGGTTAGGAAAAGCTTGTTTACCCAGGTTGATGAGGGTATGAGTGGTTGAAGCCAAAAGGATCAATGTATTTAGGAGAGAACATGATGCGTACATGAGGTTTAACAACATCAACAAATTTACATTTGTATAGCGTCTTGCACGTCGGGAGGATGTCCCAAGATCATTGATCAGTGTTTTGGACCCGGACTTGTGGTCGGGATCAGGGAGGATGGAGGGAAGGGCGATGGAAAGTGATTGAAGGCAAGGGTCGTAGAGACGGGTCGAGACAACAAGAATAAAATTACATTTATAGAGCCTATTTCACGTCAGGATGGATCTTGAGGGAAGGCAAGGAAGGGATGAGGCGGAGGGACTGTGGGATGGAGTTCCAGAGGGTGGAGTCAGATTGTCAGAAGTCCCTCCTGCTAAGAGTAGAGCAGGAGGTTCATGTGGAGTGTAACATCAGTACCGACTGGTCGGGTCGAACGGCCTTTCCCTGTTCTCTTGCTCTGTGTGACTTTTGTGTAGTAATTTCCCAATTCCCGTTGGTGAGGTGTCCTCGGAGTTCCAGGGGGCTTGCTTTCAACCGTGACATTATCTCTTTGTGACCGGCACAGAGGTTGGAGGAGCAGGACAAACGGGCTCTGCACCAGAAAGAGCAGCTGCAGAGGGAACGCCGGTACCTGCGGAGGCGGCTGGAGCAGCTCTCTGTGCAGGGCGTGGAGCGTCTTCGCACCGACAGTCTGGGCTCCACTATCTCCACCGACCGGTCTGACTCCGAGCAAGGTACCGGCCTTCAGACCCCCAGTGTTACACTTACACATACGGCTGACTCCCGGCCCTTCACACAGCAGAGCGAGAGCCTCAGCTGGGGGAAGCCTTGGAAGGTTGGAGTGGTGGTGAGTCGGAAGGACTCGGGGATGGAGTTGCAGAGAGCGAGTTGGTCACTGCTGAGCGGAGTGAATAACCAGAGTGTTAGGGTGGGAATGAGCTTGGCCTTGGTGCTCTGGGTTGGGCTGGCAGGTAAGGGGGAAGCCAGTGAAGCTGAAGAGTTAGTGTGAGAGAGAGGGAGAGAAAAAGGAGTGCTCGCAGCCTGCTGTAGAAGAGGACAGGGCTCACTTAAGCTGCCTGCAAAGAGGGCAAGTTGGGCAGGACGAACGATAGGAGGAATTTAGAAGCTGGTGCTTTGTTTTCAGGGAGTTTACTTCAACTAAGATCAGCTGCTTTTGGTGAGAATCTGTCCCCCCCGTCCCCCCCCCCCAACAACTTGCATTTACAGAGCGCCCCTCCCGCAGGATCGCTCCTCAGAGTGCTTGATTGTGATGATTTCTTCTGTTGATGTCCTGTTGCTTGTGTTCCCTCCCCCCTCCTCCTCACCGTGTGCAGAAGCTGACGTGGACATTGAGGGGATGGAGTTTGTGCCAGGGGAACTGGACAGCGTGGGCAGTGGGAGCGACGTTGACGACCACTTCAGTTTCCGCAGCAGCTCGAGCGACAGCGGTTACGCTGATTCTCGCACCATCACACCGCGACTCTCATAGCGGCCGACCGCCCCTCCTCCTCATCATCATCCTCCTCCTCCTCCTCCAAACCCCGACCAGGACCACCCCATAACCCAGAGCACTTAGAAAAAGAAAAAAGAAAAAAAGATGAAAGTGTGGGGGGGGAAAAAAAAAGGATAAGAAAACATCCAGACTCTCTCTCTCTCTCTCTCTGTCTCTCTGGATCTTTTTTAAAAAAAAAAACTGCCGCTCTTCCTGGGAGGATTTCTCCACGAGGAAGCTTTTGCCTCGCCCAAGGCCCCTCTCACACATCTTTGCCTCCCCCTCTTCACCCTCTCACACCCCACCTCCTCCTCTTTCCCCCCCCATCCCGGATCAGCCCGACTGACGCCGCCGATCGCAAATGATGGTGATGGTGGTTGGTCCTCTGCAATTTAAAAAAAAAGAAGAATGAAGAGGAAAAAGAAAAAAAAAGCCAGCTCTAATGATTAGCCGTACATGTAGCGTATTGATTGTCTTCTAGTTCACTCTTTTGCTTCTCTGTCCTTTCCCTCTTCTCTCCCACTCCACCCCCCCCACACCACATGCCTACCCATGGTCTCATTCTCTCCTACTGTGGCAATTTCCGCCATAAATATGTGATTGGTACCAAGCACCGCCCCCCTCTCCCGCTGCAGACTCCATGTTGTTTAGGCCGGGTGGGGGTTGGGGGGGAGTAGGGAAGCATTTATTTTTTCCTCTCCCTGTTGCTTACCAAATTGTTTGCATTATATATATATATATATGTATATATATATATATATATAATACATATATATTTCTCTTAATTTAGAACATTTTATGTAAAAGGACAGTATTGTAATTCAGGCTAAGTGGACAGTATGTATTTTTTTGGCTCCTTTTAGTCTACAGGAGTTGATAAGTGTTATACAGAACAGTTTTAACCACAGGAAAAAAAACGCGCCCACGATGTGCGGCAAAAAATAGAAAAGGCTTACGCTTTAATCAGCGAATATACACCCAAATACACGGCAGTTTTGATATACGTAGTTTGAACTGCTTATACCGGCTTATATTGAAATAATAGCAATATGGAATACATTTTTTCACAATCAGCTTGGTTTTAGTCATTAGAGCATGGCTTACTATTACAATGGACCAGTCTTTTCATTACATTGTCAAGAAAGGTCTCTTTGAAAGGAAAACACGCAAAAAAAAAGTACAAAAAAGTTAGTCAAGTAATTTTAGCCAGTGTAGTCTAAATTTCCTGTATCAAATTTTGTATTATATTTTCCTAAATGTTATCTAAAAACCATGCTTGTTGGGGTGGGGGTGGGTGGGGGGGGAGGGAGGGAGGGAGGGAAAGATGATACAAGACCCAGACTGGAGTCTCAGGGACTCACACTTCGCCATTGTCATATTGTGCCTTGGTCACCATTTACTCAAAGCTCTTATCATCCTCCCAATCGCTGGCATGTACGTCCTTTTCCCTTGCCCGTACAACTCGAGTGGATAATGAGACTAATCTCATGGCAGCTCTCGCTCGTCCTTGTTTTGCACTCTTGCCTTCTTGCTTGGAACTTGCTGGTGAGGCGGGCGACACAAATGTGGGTCACTTGACCCGGACCCTTCAGCCTCCCCAATCTTGTGGTGGGGACAGGTCGAGGGTCCGACTATGGCAGCTGAATAAGAGAACCTTTTAACATTAACAATAACTTAAGTCCTTTTGTGTATTCGCAAGTTCCAGCAATGGCATAATATAGAAGTTTTTAAAAAAACACAAAGTTAAAACTCTCCCTATGGGGAATAGCACAGCAATATTTCAACATGGTGTTTGGTTGTTGGACAAGCAGAGATGTTTTGGTTGTGTGTATGTGTTTGTGTATATGTGCGTGTGTGTGAGCGAGTGTATGTGTTTTGTTGCTGCAAGCAAGCATTCATTTTCAAATCATGGAAGCAATATTTTTCTTTGATTATCATCAACACACGTACGTGACTGTTAAAAAAAAAAGGATCAAATATATTTAAAGAAAAGACAAATGTTTGCAGTTCAATTCTTGGTGATTAAAAAAACACTAAGATGAAAAAAAAAGTGATGCTGTTTACTAAAAGTGAATCTCTTGCACAGACCTCCTGTTAATAACCAAACACGAATGTGTTGGGGAGGGGGGTGGGGAGGGAGAGCAGAGTGGCTCTCTTGCCCACACTAGGTGTGCAGTTGTGTAACTCCCAGACATTAATGTTGGTATGTTTTTTTTTAAAAAGTAAATAAATTGATTAGCCCCTTTCACATGGCATTTTTCTGGCACAAACGTTCAAGATTAATGCAATCAGACCTGTTCAAACAACTACCTCCATTCAGCAAAACCAACCCCGGTTAACAATCATTACCCTTGGAGCAGCCCAGTTCACACACCAAGGAGCCCGCACTCAGAGACTACTTTGGTTCAGTCCGTGTGAGAGGTGGTTGAAAGCAGGTTTTATTGTATTTTAATAGACGTATAAAGTGAATTGCAGCTGAATGAGTTTTCAGTGCTGACCCTTGGATTGCTGACACCAATGCTGTATTCTACTGTATCATGTTGCACGATCTCCAGCTCAAGCATTTGAGGGCTACCTGTCAATGAAGGTTTGAACCTTTAAAGATAAAGCTTTTCACTCGGCCAGTTCCCTCTTTTAATCCTCCAGAACTAGGTGGGAGCTCGGGGACCAGGCAGGCCTGGGCGGCATTAATTTGTCCAGTATGACAAATGCTGGTGTTGGGTTTTATTGGGACAGAGGGAGAGAGAGGTGGCCATGCTTGTTGCCCACCTCCTTTCTCTCCCCTCCCCTCTTCTCCCCCCCCCCCCCCCCCCCATCCCCACCCCAAAACTCACCTTGTTATATGAACATGGAGGCAGACGAGAAACGCAGGTCAATGTGCCATTCCTGATCTAGCTGTTGGAGTGTCTTGGGAATGTGACTTCATTCTCCGATGTATCATAAAACGTTTCCTCTCTAAACCTTCATCTGAAGGTGTTAGTGGCGGGGAGAAACTTGTTCTATTGACATTTGTGAATTGCAGCCTGTGGTACATAGTGTTAGTACACTAATGGTTAGATAACTGGTTAGACTCCTCATAGAAAGCTCATCGAGATGGTGACCAGTCAGCCCATGGTGCCGATTCCCGCACTGTAGCAAATCACCTCTTTAATTCCATTCCTCTGCTCTCTGGCGTTCTGGACTTTAACCATCGTGGATGTTGCCTGTTGCTGGCACCTAACTGATGATGGTTGGATTGAGCAATAAGCATTAGACAGTCTAATGGTTAGATGCCCTCCTGGCTAGATCACACTTACTGTACACACTGGGCATTTCAGTGACTTCCATTTGGACCCGCGTTTGGTTACATGCTTGACAGTCCAGAACACTCATGGAGTGCATCTTGAGTGCATGTACGTCAGGATCTACTTATTGGTACATAGATGTGCATCAATAAATAAAGACTTGGGACAGTGTCACGTAGCTGGGTGGAGCACAGCTAGTACCTAGGAACCGGTACTGAACAACTATTACAGCCTGTTGTTCAGCGAGTCTTGGTGTAGGCAGATCAGATCAATTGGAATGTCAAATGTGGGATGAAAATCACAGTATGATGATATCAGTGCATTACTGGAGTTTGAATGCAGCCACTGAAACGTGCAGATGCTCAAAAGTCTATTTCCAAGGTTTTGACATTGTTTTTATTCTCCGCACTCTCTTGCTACTTAAATTCCCGATCCTGCACTGAAGCTCTCGTTTATGAGCTGGACCACATTGTCCTTGGACCCGACTCCCTGCGGGTGCCATGTCTGACTTCAAGCTCCATTTGATGGGTCCCTCTGATGATTCAGCCCTGACCCAGGACCGAGTGCAAGCGTCGCTCACGGTCCAGCTGAATATTTCTTCAGCCATTAAATACCACTTGTGAGGGAGACATGTAAATCTTAAACTGTTATACTCAGGAGTTATTCGCCTCTTTTCACCCTTCCAATACCTTCCCCACCACCCCCAGAACGTTTGAAAGAAATCCCCAAATTAAGCTGTTAAACTTGCCCCGGAACTTCCATAAGAAAACTCACATATTTCCCACCCACAAGACACCTTAGTGTTGCATTACATCTCAGAAACCCAAACTGGAGGGTTTGTGTGACATAATCTGTGTAGCACTTAGACGAGTTAGCGTCAAATCCCAACAGCCATCAGACTGGGGTCAATCTGGACTAAAAGCAAGTGCGTTACCAATTGATTTAATCTAAATTGGGAATCCGACATGGCGACTGCAATGGAAAAAATCATGTGGAAGTGATGTGCTTATGTTTTAATTCCCCTTGATAATAGCAGGTTTTAGTTGAATAAAATATTTTGGGAGAAAAACAATGTACGTTTTATATTTTGAAGAAGGTCCCCTACAGACCAAAACTGTTTTCACGTATTGTACGTTTGATTTACCGCAATGCTTTTCTTTTTGCTTCGGATGTTTCTGGTTTATTGTTTATGAAGAATAACATCGGCCTACTCTGATAACTGAGCCCATTGGTAATTACTAGGCCTGTCAAGAAGGTGGAGCATTGCTAGTGTTAATTTGTGTGCTCCTTGCTTCTAATTTTCTTTTTTTTAAGTTTTGTTTGAAACGTCGCCCACCAAGTATTAACAAGCAATTCATTTCTGAATTGGAATCCATGAATTCCCTTGGATTAAAAAAAAATCTCCACTCTTCCCTCAAACAAATAGCATTCAAATTGCGAGGTGTCACCAAGCGAGAGTAGAAGCTGAAGCAACCCCCAAATTCTGTTGAGCAGATTCCCCTTCGCCGATGTGAAGCTGTGGACATGCAACAGTGGGCTTTGTGAATGGCTTGAGGTACACTGGATGGGTTCCGTGCCAGAGACCTGTGAATATGTATTGTTAAAGGAGCTTTTTTTTCAGTATAAGAATGCTTTATAGCTCCTAAGATGTATAATATAAGTTCACACATACGTGGTGCTGGCTACTCTTGGTAGCACGCTGAAGGTAATGTGTTGTATCATTCTTTCATTGTAATATAATAAAACATTTTTTTACATCATTTAATTTGCGCCGGTGTTTATTTAACTTGCCCACATCTGAGTCAACTTTCTCAATGACTTAACAGCCTGCCCTTTGAGTGTCAGTCTAGGGCTCTCGGCTATATGAGTTAGTTCAAATCCTTGACATGGGGCCTCTAACAGAGGGGAGAGTACTACAGTGGTTTCCAAACTGGGGACGCGGAGCATTAGAGTCTCGAGCCCCTGAGTTCGTGTGGAACCGAGGACCCGAGTGTGTGGAGCGGGTGAGTGGGGGGCATTGAAAACTTTGCTGAGTTAGTGGGGGGCGCTGCTATTTAAAGTTTGGAAGCCACTGTCTTAGAGAATGAAACTTAAGAGTACTACCAAGCCAGGTTGGTGCCTAGCAAATAAATCTGCTAATAAGTCCTCAAACTGGTATGTATTCTAGCATTAATAGACGGGGTGGGTGGTGTGAGGGGGAATCCAGTTACAGTGATGTTAATAGCTGTACTCTCCCTCGCCTCTGGAGAAGGCTCAGATGGGAATTTCTTAATTAAGAAATTAGGAAGACTTACTGCACAACTAACCCTCACTTTTCTCAAGTTCCTTCCTGATCAGAGCCAATTCTATTTTTACTACTGCAGCTCCAATGATGTAATCTGCAGACTTTGCTGCAGTGTCACCAACTGCAGAGGAACGAAATACAAATGACTGCCAGAATTTAACACTACAGTATCAGCACCTTAAACTCGTGTCAGGAAAGACTACCATTTATAATACATATATTAATAATAATCCTTGCATTTGATATAGCGCTTTTCACATCTCGGCTGTCTCAAAGCACATCACAGAATTTACTGTAAAGTGCATATATATGTGGTAGCCAACTGCGCATAGCAGTCATTGTCACACGAACAATGGTGGATTGAATTTGTTTGTCTCTCAGATTTCTGATCTTTGCATTTTCCTCGGTATTGATATAGTGTGATCACACGGTTCGCTTTGGCTTTGCACGATCTGCTCACATTATTTGCTCAGCTGGGTGCTCTCCCCAGGCTGTTCCTTAGATGGCAAGAGCAGATCACAGTTTAAAACCCAGCACAAAGAGCTGCCTAAAAATGGTCATTAATATCTGGCCTCACTCCAGCTCCTGGCATTATAATGCCGACTTAAATACTGACCTGGTTTTGCATAGAGCAAACAAAAGCTGCCACTTCTTCTGGATTTGTTGTTTAATTTTGAACAATGAGAAAAATCCTGTTGATCAGTAATGGCATCTTACCCTCAGTGACAATCATCTGAGTTAAGGTGCTGAGTTGAGACATCTAGAAGATGTGAAAAGTGCTATAAAAAATGCAGATTATTATTATTAATTATCTGGACCAATAGAAAAATGTGGAAATAATTGCCGTTGAAATTACAGGGAGATTTGCAAACCCTGGAGAAAAAAGGGGAGGGAGGGTTTGACAAATTTTGCACAAAATGGCAGCGGGTTGATTGGTGCTATTGAGATATATTTTATGGCCAACCTACATGGGTGACCTTTTTGGGGGGAGGGGCACAAGCGAGGCTACTTGAGCTCTCAGGGCCTAGCATCGCACACAGAAACAGAGACACTGTCACAGAGATGCACACAAACTCAGACACACACACATAGACATAGAGAGAGTGACACACACACGCTGATAAGACAGAAAGAGGCACACATTCTCAGAGGGAGATGCACACTCACAGATACATGGAGAAACAAACAGAGAGAGAGAGACACACACACACAGCTTGCACTGTAGTCCTGTAGCTCAGTGATTAGAGCGCTCGCCTCACACGCGAGAGAGCCGAGTTGAATTCCAGGCAGGGCTTAACCTTGGGCAGGTTTTCTTACTCCACATGCCTGATAATAATCCCTAAAAAAAAAAAAAAATTTGGTCACTCAATTCACGACTGTTTGTCGGACACTGCTGTGTGCAAATGGCTGCCACGTTTTACCCAAAAATGTGTAGTTATTCACTTTACGGTATATTCTGTGAAGCGCTTTGAGATGTCTAGAAGACATGAAAAGTGCTATATCAAATGCAAGGACTATTATTATTAGCTTCTCACAGCGCTCAGACACACACACACACATTCAAAAATTCACATGGAGACATACCCAGATAGTAATACACACACACACACACACAGAGGCAATCATAACAGTGGAGCCACTAAGTGATGCCCATTTGCTGTTTGTGCCACACATCACACGTGTATCTGTAGCCGCCCACCCACCCACAGTGACCTCAGGTAACCAGCCAGCAGCCGGTGGGTCAGAAACTACACTTATAGCAAGTTTGTAGAGGATTCCACAGAAAATGAGCAGCCGCACTTTTCTATTGGCCCAGCCTATTACCCACTCATAGCATCCCCCCAACCCCAACCCCCGTTTGCTGAGGACTCCCTATTTCAAATACTTTTTGTATTGATCTTTTATCCTGGCTTGTGCTTCTAATGCTCACAAAATGCCGTTTGTAAGCATTGGACTGCACAACCTTGTGCAAAACCACATCAGATGGAATACACTTTGATTTTGTGACACATTTCAAGCCATTTTACGTGAAAAGCGGTATGTGATGCAACATACTGAGAAAATCTTGTGATACCACAACATTTCAGAAGAGTGGGACATGAACCTACACAATAGCATTGAAGAAAATGTTGAATTTGATGTTTGTGGGACACTGCTGTGCATAATTGGCTATCTCATTTCACCCACAAAATAGTTAATTCACTTTGGAGTATATTCAGTGAAGTGCTTTGAGACATCTCAATGACATAAGGCACTAGATCAAACGCAAGGATTATTATTATAGCGTATTTCACATTGGGAGAACGACTTCATATAATAAGAAATTACATTTATTGTTATATACTGTGAAATGTAGTGACTATGTATGTTGTGGGGAAACACAATAACAATTTTGGGACTGGATTGTTGGCCTGACCAGGAAAAACTCCCTTCTCTTTTCGGAATAGTGAAAAGGAATGTTTATAATGGTCACCTGAAAAGGCAGACAATACCTTGATTGAATCTCAGTCTCATTTCAAGGACAGTGCCTCCAAAAATGCAGCACACCCCCAGCCCTGGAATGCCAGCCTAGACTATATGAGTTCAAAGGACCAACACATAACCCTTTGACTCAGAGGAAACTGAAATATAAACTGAGCTAGACTGATGCACACATTCAATAAGTGGTTTGGGAGCTACCCTGAGTTCTCTAAGCCTAGGCTGGGACAGGGACAATTGGCCTCTTTCAATGATACCACATACTGTCCACTTTGTAATGTTAATTTGTAAAATCGTTTCTCAAAAGTGACCTAAGGCAGGAGACAATCCATCCAGAATTCCTGACCCACTATCCAGACCAAGACACAGTACTGGATTTACTGCTCTCTGAGGACATGTACGCCCTTCATATCTAACCAAAATGAAAATGTACAAGAACGATTTGTTATTACACTCCTCATCCCATTGGAACACATTATGAGGAATGGAGGTGGGATGGGATCAAAACAGACCGTGCATTCATTAAATGAGCTAAGTGGAAATATAGTGCAGGGCTATAGCACTGTACAAATGTAGCTGTGGAATTCCTGTATGAATATAATTTACTTTCCTTCGTGCTGAAGATTAATAGAGACCAAGGGCAACACCTATTACAGAATGATTATTCAATTTAGTCTTTCCCTTTTACATAAAAACACAACAATGAAATGTCGAATCACAATATCTCAGAAGCCATCAAGTGCAATATGCTACCTGGCTATCAAGAGAAACTGGGGACCATTTATTTTGTAATTAAGAGTCCTAACCTGTGACATTTCACTCAGCTGCCTGATATGGCTGACATTCACTGCAAATTAGAAAAGTAATACTGGGAGTTCTGGCGTTTTAAGAGGCGAATGAATATTTTAGACGAGTCTTGAACAAATGCCATTGTAAGTAATTGTGCGTCTGTGGAGTGAGATAAGAACCACAACTTAATACTTTCAGAAGTTCGTTCAATAGTAAGATTTATACAAAATAATTGCCATTTTTGAAGAGCCTTCACGATTGGAATATTGAGAAGAATCCCTCATATTACAAAATAGAAAATGTTAATACAGGGCAGATGAGGAAATAATAGATCAAATACACACTCATTTTCAGTACATCAAACTGTCCACTTTGTAATGTTAGTTTGTAAAGTTGATTCTCAAAAGTAAAAAGCCATTCCTGCGACACACAACTCTGAGGCCTGAAATTCTACCCATGCTTACCTTTGAAAATCTAGAATCGAGTAAAGTTATGAACAATACCAGCTTTGTTCTGAAACCAGTACCTTTTCACAACTACGGTAAACTGGCTTCTGAGTCAAGTATAAATTTACGTACAATTCTGTGACGTCTTAAATTTTTTATTATAATAATCCTTACAATTGATATAGCGCCCTAGTCTTTGAGACATCTTAAAGCGCTTCACAGAATAGACTGTAGAGTAAGTGGACTCTATATTTTGTGAGCAAAATGTGGCAGCCAATTGCACACAACAGTGTCCCGCAAACAGTCACATATTGAGTGACCAAAGACAAAATGGTGCCACAAGCAGGGCAAGAGCAGGTGAAATTTCAGGCCATGGTGGCCAGGCAGAAATGCAAAAGGTTTCCTATTAAAAAGATAAACAATCGACTCGTACTTATTCATGAACAAGGGAATAAAAAAAAACCAAATCCAGCATCTTCACAAACAGCACTGAAAAAGTACTGGGCAGACAGACAACCAACAAAAAATTAGCTTTTTTAAAAAAAAAATTGCTAAACTGGTAAAAACCCAACCAGTTTAATACTGAATGTTCATTGAAAAAGAAAAAAAAGAGTCCCACAAATTCTTCACAAAGTGAATGCCTTTGGTCCCACAATGGTCCCACAAATTCTTCACAAAGTGAATGCCTTGTTCTATCAGCACTTAACGAAGTCCTGCTGGTCATGAGACTGACTCATCAAACTTCAACCCAAGAGTCAACATGCTGTTTGAATTGCACGTATTTTCTTTTTCTTCATCATTTGAGTAAAATGTCATTTAATTTAAATTAGAACAAAATATTGTAAACCAATTTGTTCCAATGAAATGTTGAGGGGGCAGTGGTGGTGGTGGAGTGGGTGGGAGAGAAATCATACTGAAATCTTCAGGATGTCCTTTGAAAGATGAATGCAACCAGTACATTTTAATCTCAAGTAAACACTTTTCACCTTTCAGAACATTTAAATCTTTCAGGGAGGATTTTCTGTAAACCTTGAAATGAGATGATAAGTTGAATGTATGTTGGTAGAGAAGCACACAACATTTCAGACACACGAGCTTGGAATAAATAAAAAAATCATGTTGAGTTCAACAAAGGTTAAAAATGTGCCCTGCAATATTTTCCTCCATCTCAAACAAACTGCTTAGACTTCTTCGGAGCGGCTTTGGATGCCAGATCCTTTGCCTTCTCGGTTGCTGCAATTGCAGTTTCTTTTGCTTTCCCTGTAGCCTCTTTTGCCGTTTCAATCAAAGTCTTTGAAGGCAGATCCCCTGATTTGTTTAAAAAATATTATTTACTCATCAAAACATTTAGATCGTCAATATCACACACAACAATAACTGAAATACATTTCATTACTAAGTAGATACATGTTCCTAGACACAAAGAAACATCTAAAAAAAAATCTTTAAATTACTCAAAATTAGATAAGATAAGACTGGCAGATAAGACATCAGTTTAAACATCTCAACCTAAAGACTAAAGCAATGTTGCCTCAGTATTGCGCTTGTGTAATCAGCCAAGATTGAGCTCAAATGCTGTCATGGGGCATGAAACCAAAATCTTCTGTGACTGAGACAAGAGTGTTGCCAATTGTACATCCAACTCAAGCTACTGGTGAATACTGTCAAATTTCAAAGGTTTTAAATTCCTTAAAACAAATAGTGTAAATTAACAAATGGCATAAAGGTGAATGAATGACAACAATTGTGGCTACACAATTTATTGTAGTTTACTGGAATATCACTAACAATAATAACCTAAGTGATTGAGCCAGATCACTGAATTTTCACTGAAGATCATTGAATTTTCATTACCCGGAAATGTTCTGCAATATCTTTTGTTTTTGCAAGATGTCATATACATGATCTGTTTATCTCCTCTTACTCAAGGAAATTTTGAGATGTTCCCCCCTTCCCCCTTACTCCCTGATTTTAAGCCACCACCACCTTGCCCTCCCTCTTTCCCGTTAACTCCCATTCTTCCTCCTTTTCCTTCCTGATTTTCCCCCACCTTTGCCACCCTCTCCCCCCTTATTCCTTTTCTCCCCTGGCCCCACTTCCATGACTGTTTGTGGGACATTGTTGTGCGTAATTTGGCTGCCGCGTTTCTCCCACAAATATACAGTCAATTTTCCTACTTTCCTTCCCCCAACCACAACCTCTTTACCCCTGCTCTGGTATCTATCTCTTCTCCCCCCTTTCTTCCATCTTGTCTTCTCCCTCCCCCCAGCTCTGGTCCCAACCTTGGGATGTTGTTGTATTCTGTGAAGTGCTTTGAGACGTCGATAAGACGTGGAAAGCGCTATATACCGATAAATGTAAAGATTATTATTATTATTATAGTACATCTTAGAGTGCTGGTATGTAGCTTTGGTGCATTAGCTTTAATCATTTTGATCACAAAGTGTGCCTAACTTACATGTTGACTATCTTTTGAACCTCTGCTGTACTCCAGTTTATAAAATGGCCAATTGCAAAACAGTCATCTTTCTTCCATTTTACAATGTACTCCTCACAAGAACAATCACTACAAATGATAGTAATTAGTGTAAAGCAAGTTTAAGGAGATGATGTTATAGGCACTACAAAAAACAATTTTTTTCAGTGTACAGTCAATTAACAAAACTTTGATGTGCTCTCAGGGTCAAAAGCAGCGGAACGTTCAATTCTGTACATCAGTTTGAAAAATCCAATCCATTTGGCACCCATGTGTGGCATTGATTCAGGGTCACAATGTCTATGATCTCAGGGTCAGAGAGGACCTGCCACTGACCACCGCAATAACATTGGTGAACCATGGTGGAGATGATCTGCCCCTTCACTAGATGGAGGAAGCTTAATTTTGCTATTCCAAGCATAATCAGACATAATAATAATAATCCTTGCAAATGATATAGTCTCATTTAGGCGTTTCAAAGCGCTTCACAGAATATATTGCAAAGTGGATTGACTGTTTTGTGGGCAAAATAAATGCCAGAAAATAAGTTCTAGGACGCGACCCTGTGTGAGGGACGCTATATAAATACAAGTTGTTGTTGCTGTAAAGAAAATCAGACTCACTACATTTGAAAATTTTGCACTCAATTCCTCTCTGATTAATATTATTTTAAATAGACCGATAGGGAGAAATTCTAAACTTGACTATTTATGTAACATTTTAGAGCATCCACCTGGTAAACTGCTGAATTTAGTTTCAACTAGGGAACGGCGATATGGGATTTTTCCGGATATGGTTATATCGGTTGGCTCATACCTGCTTAAACCGATCTATCGAGTTTTTATACTGCGCATGCGCGTGCATTCGAAGTGCGCGTGCATTGATGGCGCGCGCGCTCAGTCGCGGTGCACGCGTATTGACGGTGCGTCCGCACTGACGATGCGCGCGCAGTCGCGGTGCACGCACATTTCGAAATGCGTGCTCTAGGTCCAGAAAGTTTGTAATGTTGGTGTCAAGGTCTGTTGAATTATACGATGTTGTTTGCTCCCTACCTCCCCCTCTCTCCCTTCTCTCCTCTCTCCTTCTCTCCCTCCTTTCCCCTCTCCTTCTCTCCCTCCCCCTCCACTCTCCCCCCCTCCCACCCTCCCCTCTCTCCTTCCCCTCTCTCCCTCCCTCTCTCCCTTCTCTCCCTCCTTTCCCCTCTCCTTCTCTCCCTCCCCCTCCACTCTCCCTGTCTCCTCTCCCTCCTTTCCCCCTCTCCTTCTCTCCCTCTCCTCCTCTCCCAACTTTCCCCCTCTCCCTCCCTCCCCTCTCTCCTTCTCTCCCTCCTTTCCCCTCGCTCCTTCTCTCCCTCCTTTCCCCCTCTCCTTCTCTCCCTCCCTCCCTCTCCTCTCTTCCTCTCTCCTTCTCTCCCTCCTGTCCCCTCGCTCCTTCTCTCCCTCATTTCACCCTCTCATTCTCTCCCTCCTTCTTCTCTCTTCCTCCCTCCTCTCCCAACTTTCCCCCTCTCCTTCTCTCAAAATAGAACACACACACACCAAAAACAAAATCTAGAGATTTATTCTCCTCCATTTCTTGCTTGAAAGTAGCATGTAATGTCCACGTGTAAATGAGATCTATTACAATAGAAAAGAGAGAGACAGACAGTCTGACTGTTAGAGTTAGAAGCCAGATTATCACTGCTGTGCGTGTCTGACTAGACACACACATAGAGGCAGTGATAGTTTGGCTTCTAACTCTCTCACACACAAAAATAACACTTACAGCCACAAAATGCCACTTATTTTTATGTAGTCTGAAGTCTGAATTAATGTCCTTCGCCATTGGCAAGCTCTCCTTAAAAAGTGACAGCGTTCGTGATACTTTGCCACTTTTTGTCCCCTCTCTGGTACAATGTTCTCATCTTAAATAAAGCAGGAATTGTTTGAGCTGCACTGGCCCCACTACCTGTCGCTTTCTCCGAAGCGCTGGTTCGACTTAGTTCTGTTGTCGACAATGATTTCGCTCTGAGGGCAGCGTGCTGGGCGGGGTGGTGCTGCTTAATGTGATGTCGCAGGTTGCTCGTGCTCGAATCAGATGTCTTAACCAAGACCTTGCAAACTGTACATCTATACACACCATTACTGACTGCATTGTTTTCAAAGTGTCCCATACGGGGCTTCTTTTCCCCATGATGAGAAAGGTAAATTTGCAAACTACAATTTTCAGCGATGCGACTTTGTTAAGACGCCACGACTCACGTCGAGTATACACAGTAAAGTGTGCGTGCGCATCGGATGTGGGCGCCCGTTAATTGTGCGCGCGCACCGAATGTACGCGCATTCCATGCTCTAGATCTAGGAGGTTGCAATGCCGGCGACAAGGTAAGCTGGAAAAGATCGCATTACACTGATAATACCAACAATATTGATATATTGCCAGGAACGATATTAAAAATATATCGATGTATATTTTTAAAATCGAATCCCTCGATATAACAGGTTTTTTAGAATTACCATATCGGCACACCGATGTGAAAATCACATCGGGTTTAATCGAAAAACCGATTAATCGCCGTTCCCTAGTTTCAACCTGGAAGTTGATTTTCTGTTGTTTTCAAAAGAACACCAGATCCAGGTGGAATTTCTCTCTGGGAATTGTGCAATTTTATGCTTCTCAACAAAGAACACCTTCCAAAGTTTATATAAACATTGTGCTATACTAATCTAGCAATCTTCCCCACTGAAACTCACTGCAGGTATTGCACCCTGGGTGTGTGGCAAAACCATGGGCATGTCACTCAGTCAGTACACAATGGGCATAACTCTTGACACTTGTCTGCACTTCCAGCTTTAAAAAGACTGTAGTGAACTGTGGAATCTAGAAACTATTCCCCTCATGATTTGACTGACCTACTTCATTCATTGCTCTTTCAGCCCTAGAGGGTTGTGCACAGTTTCGGGGCTCAAAGTTTCTGCTTTTTGCTCATTCTTTAATATTTTTTCAAAAGTATGGGATCTTGACAAGCACGTCATGCAGGAAACATGGAAGGGACGCATACATTACATTCATTACTGCTCAGGCAGGTGATGGAAAGGATGTAATAAAAAAGGATGAAATAATCCACATACTGTACCTTGTAAATTAGTAATAACATATTCAAGTCCTTGTGTTGCTTTCATCTGATTCCTTCTAAACCTGGCTAGCCCAAATTCCTGAGAAAAAAATGGTTTAAGTTTTCAAATATACATTGAACTGGGGTAATAAGTTGATGTCATCATTTAACTACAGTGATCAGTTAAATCTTTTCACTGAACCGAGTAACACAGAGTAACCTGGCAGACTGCCCAGTGCTCACTTTCCGGTGCTGGATCTGTATAAACCATATTTATAAACAAATGCAGTTTGCATTTTGGTCAGTTATCATACAGAAACAGTCCTGTCATGTGGACGTTTAATTTGCATATCGTTAACAGTTGTACAGGTTTACCCAAAGCTGATCCACAGTCATTTTATTCAGATGTGCTCTCATAAAACCCATAATTCCACAGTAATATAATAATCCTTACATTTGATATAGCGCTTTTCACATCTTACCGATGTCTGAAACATATAATGTATTTTAAAGATGCATTCTTCCTTTCAAACTTTTCACACATTTTTTTCCCCGAGATTTATTTCCATCAGTTTAGAATAACAACAAAGATCAGTTTAGACCTCACTAAACCATCAGTTTAGAGATTTTTGTTTTCAAAATTCCAGTGGCGCTGAGGAATCATTTCATCCCTGATTCATAGCTACTATTGGTATTGTCTGCCTAAATATACAATCATAGCGCTAAGCACTTATTAAACAGCACTGGGGAATGCAGACAAATCAATTGCAATAACATGGGTGACTATTTACTATAGTAATGATTCTTGCGTTTCACAAAGTGCATTATCACTTTGCTGAGACACCTTGAAGTGCTTCGCAGAACATATTGTAAAGCGTTCTGATGAAAAGACGTGGAACTGGAACGTTGACTCACTTTTCCTTTCTCCATAGAAGCTGCCTGAGCTGCTGGTTGTTCCCAGTGATTTTTGTTTTGTTCCAGATTTCCAGCATTTTGCGTTTTTCTTCATACTGCAAAGTGAATTGACTGTGTATTTTGTGGGCAAAACGCGGCTGCTTGTGTTCAGCAGGGTCCCACAAACACTTGTGGATTGAGTGACCAAATATATACTTTTCTGAGGGAGGGATTATTATCCCTGGCAATCAACTAACCTTCAGGTTCCTAATTTCTGCTAGGTAAGCAGAGGCATGTGGAGTAAGGAAACTTGACTGAAGTTTTGCCCCACCTAGAAATTAAACCTGCGTCCTCTCCCTTGTGAGGCGATCACTTGTGAGTGCTAACCACAATGCTACAGAACTTGGAAATCACAAATGATTTGTTGCATTCACAGAAACTAAGTACTGTATGTCCTTAATGATTGCAGAAATTGCACCACTAAAAGAGGCACAGACATCAAGTCTCTGCTGATGCTTTAGCACCTCTATTTGAGTTTTATATTCTAATTCAATGCCCCACTACTTGGCAATAATCTTGTTTATCCTATCTCTTCAAATAGCTTGATAGTTAATTTCTATGCAAATAATTAACAGGAGTGAAGTGAAAGCAACTTCCTGGAGCAGGAATCAAAATTGGGGCCTTAATATTTTCAATCCAAGATATCACGGTTTGTGAACATGGCATCAATATGTTGAAGTTTGAGAATTATGGAGAGAGACATTTGCAAGCACTTTTAACACTGCTTTGATAGGATCTGAACATTAATTTGTAAATCTGACCAGTTATCTCTTGAACAAAGTTACCACACATCAATTTTGTGTTTACTAACATATTGATCATTATCAGAACCTCATTTGAAAAGACGTGGTTCACATAGTTCAATTTGGATTTTCAAAATAATATTCTTGTTTGCAAAATAGTTGTAATGGATACAACACTGGGAAAGCTATATTTTCCACCAATCTCTTTCTAAAACAATGTTTACTAGATAATGCAATGCTGGTTACCTGAATTGCTCGTGAAAAGCCAAATACATTTGATGTGATCCATGCCTCTCGTTGTACTTGGGTCCATGTTTGATTGTCTTGATTTATACTATATACACATTTCTCTTCAACAATCTGAAATTAGTGAACAGGATCTTACAACAAATCTCATACAATTTGAAATTCTTGACATTTAATAATACTTGCATTTGATATAGCGCCTTATCACGTCGTCGAGACTAAGAAGGCGAACGTCATGCGAGCGTTCATTTCAAAAAGTTTAGAGTACAAGAGTAGAGAAGTCTTGCTGCAACTCTACAGGGCTTTGGTGAGACCGCACTTAAGAGTATTGTGTGCAGGTTTGGTCTCCTTATGTAAAAAAGGACATACTTGCCTTAGAGGGAGTGCAGACTAGTGAATGGGTTAGTTCCTGGGATGAGGGACTGACCTATGAGGATAGGTTGAATAAACTAGGGCTGTATTCTCTAGAGTGCAGAAGAATTAGGGGGGATCTTATTGAAACATATAAGATTCTTAAAGGACTAGATAAAGTAGACACAGAGGGACTGTTTCCCTTGGTAGGAGAATCTATAACCTGGGGTCACAGTCTTAAAGTTAAGGGTCAGCCTTTTAGAACAGAGTTGAGGAAACATTTCTTCACTCAGAGGGTAGTGAATTTATGGAATTCACTACCCTAGAAGGCTGTAGATGCTCAGTCCTTGAACATTTTCAAGGCTGAGACTGATATATTTTTGAAAAATAGAGGGATTAGGGGATATGGGGATAGGGCAGGTAATTGGAGTTAGCTGAGAAGATCAGCCACAATCTTATTGAATGGCGGAGCAGGCTCGAAGGGCTGAATGGCCTACTCCTGCTCCTAATTCTTATGTTCTTATGAGTCTTTACAAAGCACATCACAGAATATCCTGCAAAGTGAATTAACTGTATTTTGTGGGCAAACACAGCAGCAGTTTGCGCACAGCAGTGAGGAACAAACAGCCATGGAGTGAGTGACCAATTTTATTTGGGGATTGGGGGGATGTCCTCCCGACATGAAAGGCACTCTATAAGTGTAATTTTCTTGTTGTTGTTATTGTTGGCCAGGACACCAGGAGAAACTCCCTTCCTTGTTTTAATCTGTGTTCACTGGATAGGGGGAAACCATGCAGATACATTTGAATCCCATGACTTTCTTATACTAACGTGCAATATCAGCAGCAGCCTGACAACTCAGAAGCTCTGACTGGAAACTATATTTATAAATACTGATTTAATGGACTCAAACAACTGCATTACAATCGACTATTGTATTTAAAGCAGCACACTTAAAACAGGCATGTGGGCTTCCAAATCTTTTCAGGTGCAAACCCCAGATTGTCCAGCGCCTTGGGACCACCTCCTAATGTGCGAAGTATATTACATAACTCTGTATATATACAATATATACATTTTATATGAATAGGGAGCATTTTTCTTGGAAAAGGTAGGTCTTACCATAAGACGAGTGTGGTTCACATTCCATGTTAAAGTGGCAAATGTTTTATCTTGAAGATCAATGACGGAATCCTCAATCACAAAGACTGAGCGTGCCAGGTTAGATGGGAAGATCATCTCTGCCCAGCGAGGCAGGCGGTTAGTCTTTGTGAAAAGACGTCTAGAAATCAGCTTACCATCAGATGTCACTTCACGGTAAACAACATCTTCGGTTAATACGTGTTTACTGAAAACGAGAAGAGCAAATTTAAGAACTAAGCTCACTTCCTGAAAAAGACCATTTCCAATTACACAATGTATTTAAATATTGCTCTGTCAGTGACTGAAAAAAAGTAAGCAGATTGAGAATAAAAATGGGTTTAGTTTGATTCAACACAAGGAAACATTTACCATCACAAACTTAAAACAAGTTCAGAGAAGAATGAAGAAGACAATAACAGCTTCCAAAACATGTTCAAATTCTAGCAGTCTCAGCAATTCCATCAAACATGCCTTCTCAAGGCCTATGAGTCACCACAATAATAAACCTTGCAATTGATATACTGCCTTATCATATCGCTGACGTCTCAAAGAGCTTCATAGAATATATTGTAAAGTGGATTGACTTTTGTGAGTAGCGTCCCACAAACAGTCACTGAGTGACCAATTTTTTTTCAGAGGGGAGGGATAATTATTAACCCCAGAAAGCGAGCTTCCAGGGGGATGGAAACCACTGAGTTTCTATCTGCCACAGACCCCTCAGCTACCGTAAAAGCCCATTTATCTGTGACCCGATCAACCATAACTTCTGTATAACCAGCACCTAAAAAAAAAGTCCCCATTTGATTAACTGGAATTTATCCAGGACAATGTATTACTATTTTTTTAATGTAAATTTTTTGTGTGTTTTCGGCCGAATATCCGGCACGCGCTTTAACCAGCATTGGCCAGGTCCCGAGGGTGCCAGATAAACGGGCTTTTACTGTAATTCAATAAACATATTAAAAATAACCAATGGTAAAACCCTATGTCTAAAAATGGATACAGTTCAAATAGGTGGTAAAAGGGAACAAAGCCCTTATATTTTACATGGTTTAAAGTACCATCACAAGATTTTAGTGTCTATTGGGAGTCAAATCCAAATTAATATACATATACAATATAAAATCTGTCACATTGAGAGGACATATCAAAGCATGTTGTACTGCTGGCTGAACACCAGAATAGAGTGGGAGAGCTGAAGAATGTGGGGAGGGAAGATGACAAAGTGTGGTCAAAGGCTCAACTATGTCCATATAAGTGGTAAACTCCCCCAAACAGTTGAAGAACAGCAGCGGAATTTCTTAATGCAAATACACTATGTACATTGTTGTGGATGCAATTTTTTTAAAGAAAAGGCAATGGTCACACAATGCTACCAAATCACAGACTCACCTGAAAGGGTTTGGATATCTTTGCCAAAATGCAATAACAACCTGGTCCCATGAGCTCTTGAGAGTAGACAAATCAAAGAAATACTTTACCATTGCTCCCACCTCAGCCTTTCAGGCTATTGATATGGGAGTGGATTACAATATTACCTGTAAAGTGAATGAACAAAATAAGCATACAATCAACCAATACATAAGGTTGTTTTTTTTTACTGTGAAGAAGTTTGCAGTCCATATTCACTGGTATACACTAGGGAACGGCGATATGGGAATTTTCCGGATATGGATATATCGGTTGGCTCATATCGAGATATACCAAAATTTTCCATTTTTTCGTACTGCGCATTCGCGCGCGCATTGGGGTGCGCGCGCACCCGGAATGCGCGCGCATTCGGGGCCTATCTTCTCAGGAGGTAAATATCTTTCTCTCTCTGTGTCTCTCACTCTCTCCATCTCTGTGTTTTTCTGTCTGTGTCTCTCTATGTCTCTCTCCCTCTCTCCTCTCTCACATCCCCCCCCATCTCTATCTATCTGTATATTATCACATCCACCCCGTATCTCCCCCCCCCGCCGTCCCTCTCTCGCACCCCCCACCCCCGTTGTCTCTCGCCCCCCCCCCCCCCCCCCAGCCGTCTCTTTCTCCCTTCCCCCCCCGCCGTCTCTCTCTCCCTCCCCCCCCCAGCCGTCTCTCTCCCCCTCCCCCCAGCCGTCTCTCTCCCACTCTCCTCCCCCCCCCCGCCATCTCCCTCTCCCCCCCCCCCCCAGCCGTCTCTCTCCCCCTCCCCCCAGCCGTCTCTCTCCCCCTCTCCCCCCCCCGCCGTCTCTCTCTCCCTCCCCCCGCCGCCGTCTCTCCCCCTCCCCCCAGCCGTCTCTCTCCCCCTCTCCTCCCCCCCCCAGCCGTCTCTCTCCCCCTCTCCCCCCCCCAGCCGTCTCTCTCCCCCTCTACCCCCCCCAGCCGTCTCTCTCCCCCTCTACCCCCCCCAGCCGTCTCTCTCCCCCTCTACCCCCCAGCTATCTCTCTCCCCCTCTCCCCCCCAGCCATCTCTCTCCCCCTCTCCCCCCCAGCCGTCTCTCTCCCCCTCTACCCCCCAGCTATCTCTCTCCCCCCCAGCCATCTCTCTCCCCCTCTCCCCCCCAGCCATCTCTCTCCCCCTCTCCCCCACAACCGTCTCTCTCCCCCTCTCGCCCCCCAGCCATCTCTCTCCCCCTCTCGCCCCCCCCAACCATCTCTCTCCCCTCTCCCCCCCCCCCAGCCGTCTATCTCCCCCTCCCCCCAGCCGTCTCCCTCCCCCTCTCCTCCTCCCCCCAGCCGTCTCTCCCCCTCTCCTCCTCCCCCCAGCCGTCTCTCTCCCCCTCTCCTCACCCCCCCCAGCCGTCTCTCCCCCTCTCCTCCCCCCCCCCCAGCCGTCTCTCTCACCCTCACCCCCCCCCAGCAGTCTCTCTCCCCCTCACCCCCCCCACCCACAGCCGTCTCTCTCCCCCCACCCCTTGCATACCTGTTTATTGTATTCGAGGACTATGAATACAAGATGGCGGCTTTGCACCTCGGTCTGTGCATTGTGTATAGAGATGAGCATTCTGGGTCTTGTAGTTGATTGTGCTCGCATCCCGATTTTTTACCTCGATATACCGTTTTTCGATATATCGGTATTTTTAAAATGTCTATATCGGCATATCGATATGAATATCATATCGGGTTTTAGCGATATACCGATATATCGCCATTCCCTAGTATACACACTACATTTAACACTCCCATGAGAGAAAAAACAACATTTCTGCCCTTGCCGGTTAGTCCTACACCATACTCAGGCAAGAATCACTTCTCATTGTTATCAGAAATAAAACTGTTATAATCTCTACAATACATAAACCTCATTGACCTGAAACATTAACTAATTTTCCACAGATGAGTGAATGTTCTCAGAGAGTTCTGTTTCAGATGTCCAACATCTGCAGTATTTTGCCTTTTTTTTTACCCCTATAATCTGTGGTGTCGCTGGGTAACTCAACTACCTTGGTGGTAAATTAGGAACTTGCAGGTTATCACACCATCAATCTGTGCATCACTTGTCATATGACTTCTATTCTATAATGAAGTCACATGCAGTCACCTTTGTGAATTACTCAAGATGTGTATTGGTTAAATCCGATTGGAGAGCATTTCAGGGACTTTCTGCTGCTATAATGATATTAATAATCTTTGCATTTGATATAGCACTTTTCACATCTTATTGACGTCTCAAAGCGCTTCACAGAATATTCTGTAAAGTGAATTGACTGTATATTTGTGGGCGAAACACAGCAGCCAATTGCGCAGATTTAAAGATAACAGATGTCCACACACCAAGGACAAGATCGGGTTGGGTGAAGAAGACCCTTCGGTCCACCTGATCTCATCCTTCTGGAACACCCTATCATCCTTCCATCATAGCATCAAGCTGCTTTATAATCAAGTCCAGGATCTCTGTCTCTGGTTAAAGGAAACCTGTCTGGCATCTTTCCTGAAATTGACATTTTCAATGCTAAACCCATGGCCTCTTGTTCTACTGTCTTGGTTCATCCTAAAGCATTGTTCTGAGTTTGTTTTCAATCCTATTAAAAATGTTATACACCACTATAAAGTCCCTTTTGACTCACTTTTGAAAACGGAAGGGAGCCAGTTTGTCTAGTCTTGCTCATAGCTCATTCCTCTATCTCTGGGGACTTTTCTGCCCTGCCTCCATGTCCTGGGTAGCTATCCTCAATGTCATGGTGACCATAACTGTATTCTGTACTCTAGGTTGTTGTTGTTGTGTACTTGTAAACTAATTTCAGAACGTTTCACAGAGCTGCAGTGAATGCAACAATTATCTTAGCCAATTTGCTCTTTGTATTATTAATGGAGAGCATTAACAACAACTTGCATTTATATAGCGCCTTTCATGTTGGGTGGATGTCCCAAGATGCTGGACACTGAAGGTTTTGCTCCTGAACTGCGGGTTGGAGACAAGAGGGGTGGAGGGCTACGGTGGTGAGATGTGTGAAAGTGGGAGGATGACCAAAAGTAGGGTTAAAGAGGGTCTTGAGACAGGCTTTGAAGGAGGCAAGGTGAGGCAGAGTGGCTCTGGCATGGAGCACCAGCGAATGGTGGCAGAAGGGCTGATCATGGAGCAGGTGGGAAACTTGAAGCAGGCTAGGAACGGCTGAGGGCAAGTTGGTAAAATTAGTTAATGTGTAATTCAAAAACAGCAATAAATTACACTTGTATAGCGCCTTTCAAGCCAGGAGGACGTCCCAATTATATTGATTAAATCAAACTGTAGCAACATTTCTGTGCTTATACGCAAAACTAACGAAGAGTGGGGTCACAGTATTGAGTAGCTATTGAGATACTCTTCAGCTGCAGTCGAACAGCCATGAGCAAAATAAACCTCCACCTCTGGCAGTATACTTTTAGCACCATCTGGAGGGCTGATAACAGTGCCTACAACACATCGTTCAAATCAGACCAGGAAAAAGCTCTATTCTGGCATTTTGTGCATGGAAAAACAGACACCAGTAGTTTTATATACTAGACTATTAAAGAGCTGGCCACACCATCAATTTTTTGACTCAGTGATGCTCAGTTTACACAAGACATTCTGTGTTGAAATTCTGTGCGAAAGTACAGCATTAACATTAGTTCATCACAACCAACATCAGTACATCACCCTCGCTAAAAAGTTCTATCCAGACATATTTGCAAAGGTCAACATTTATAATTGCACCATTGAATTTTTCAAAGTTCAAAGTAGAATATGAAAATAGTATGGGGGTGGAGGGAGAGAAGGAGTGAGCAGGAGAGTGGGAATATATGAGATGGCAGATGTGGAGAAAAAACACCAATGCAGACTTAATGAGCCTGTTTCTGTATTGTAACATTAGTAAATGTAATTGGTTTTAATACAAATGATAAATCAAGTCTCTTGTTTAGACTCTCAACTATCCTTTCCACCTCACATCTGTGCCATGACCTGGTCTGCCTTCCACCACCTTTGCAACACTCAGTGACTCCAACACTGTTTCATACTGTAGGCTACCGAAACTCTCATGCATGCATTCATAACACCCAGGCTTAGCTATGCAAACTCCTTGCTTGTCAGCCTCTCCAAGTCTTCCCTCCATAGGCTGCAGATCATCTAGAACTTTGCAGCCCATGTCCTCTCCCACACTAGGCTCCATAACCATATCACCTTCACCCTAACCCGACTCCACGGGCTTCTCATCACACAGAAGAAACAGTTCAAGATCCTGGTCCTCACTTTCAAAGTACTTCATGGCCTCGCTCCCCCTTATCTCTGCAACCTCCTCACTCTCTACTAGCCTGCTCACTCTATTTATGTCCCCCAATTTGCCTGCCCCACCATTGGAAGTCAGGCCTTCAGGCATTCAGCCAACATCATCTGGAACTCCATCTTTCAGTACCTCCTCCTCCCCCCCACCCATCACTTGCCTTCTTCAAGACCCACCTCAAGGCTCCCCTCTTAGACCGTGCTTCCGATCAACCCCATTCTCCCCACTCCACCCTCCCCAATCCCTACACCCAGCTCGGGTCCGAAATACTGTTTGACCAGCGCCTTGGGACATACTCCTGACATGAAAGGCACTATACAAATGTCATTTTGTTGTTGCTTTTCACCTGGCCTTTCTGGTTCAGGAAGCTAGTTCAAACTGAACAAATTCAAAGCAGCTAATTACGCATTGGACAAACACACAGAATGTAGCAAAGTAATTCATTTCACCCCAGTTTTATGCTAAATGCTTGACCAAAAATAAAAGCAGCAACTCCCTTAGAAAACTGGAATCATGGAAAAGAAAAGCTTCAAAAGGTTATACTTGCCGAACAGGAATTCCGGACTAGCTCTACAACATCATCAGTAATAAAAAGCTTTTTGAAGGGAGTTGGCAAGCAAGTCATAGTAACTATGCACAGAAAGTGCAGTTCCAGCTGTACCAAACAAACAACAAAAGAGAAAAGGGCAGATTCCCGATTTGGGGCTTGGCAGGAATCAGATGAAAACGGTTTAAGTGGGTGTGATACAATAGACAAACTGTAATTAATAAATGGGCTTTTCACAGGTCTGTGCCATACACAAAAAAGTCAGTCTGGCCCAGTTTTGGACCACTCGTCTTAGGCACAAAGTTGTGGGTTCAAGCTCCGCATCGCGATATTATTTACTTTATATTAATAATAAATTATGTGATGCACTTCAAGACATCTTCCCAGTATATGAAAAAATGTTAAATGAAATGCAAAGATTATTGTTAATTTTATTATTAAAAATAAAACTATCTAAATTACATCAAGTGGTTCTGCACAATCTACCACCTTAATGTCATCAAATATACAAGATGATACACCTCAATTTGGTTTCCCCGAATCAGTATAAATTAAGCTACCATAAATTTATGAAGAGAGGTGAGAATATATTGTATTGAATAAACTAGTAACTACTGTAGAAACTATTCACTTTAAGCAATTTGGAAAAATAAATGTACAGTACAGTAAAAGCCAGTTTATCTGGCACTCTCGGGACCTGGCCAATGCCTGTTAAACCGCGTGCCGGATATTCGGGTGGCCAGCTGCCGAAAACCCAACACAAAAAAAAATTACTTTAAAAAATAATAGTTTTAATTAAAAAATTGAACATACTATATTAATAATAAACTAAATAATAACAGAATATTGTATGGATACTTACCAATAAAGCAATAAATATCAATTACAGTCTATAAACACAGCACACAATCACAAAGCAAACTTCTACAACAGCGGACTGCAGTGGCTTAAAGCAGTACTACCGTTTTTACCTTTTTTTTCTTTCTCTCCCTCCTTCCCTCTCTGTCTCTTTCACACACACACACACACACACACTCAGTCAGTCTGGCATCTCAATGGCTCCAAACCCAACCCCCCTTCCACCTCTCATTTTCCATCTAAATTAATCAACTCACCCTCTCTCTCTCCTCTCCCCCACTTCTCTCTCCCACTCCTCTCTCTTTCTCCCCCACCTTCTTTCCCTCTCTCCCACCACCCTCACTCTCTCTCTCTCTCCCTGCCTCTCTCTCCTTCTCCCAACCCCCCACCAAACAAGTGTATAAACCCACGATACTGTTAGGCTACACAGGCAATACGTAGTATCCGTCAGAGAAAGAGAGGGAAAGAAAGGCGAAGAAAGAGGGAGAGATAGAGAGGAAGGAAAGAGAGGGAGAGAGAAAGAAAAAGAGGGAGAGAAAAAGGAGAGAGGGAGAGAAAAAAACTGTGTACTTTTAAGATGAAAACCCAAAAGTGCCACTACCGGCAGCATTCAGAGCTAATCGTACAGTACTCTCCTCCGACAATCGACTCATTAAATGCGCCACCGTGATTGTGCCGGATAAGATCCGGTTATGTGAATGAGGTCCTTTTTTTGAGGTGCTGGTTATACGGAAGTTACGGTTGATTGGGTCACGGATAAACGGGCTTTTACTGTACAACGGGTATAATTGTGCCTTCCTGCATAAATAGCTCAAACCCAGATGGATAGGATGGATGTCTCCTTTTTTCTCCGCTGGGTATATAGAACCTATATTTATTGAGTTTTGGGCTGAGACCACGGCATAAAATGGTCTGTCCACAAATGGGAACTTTCTCAGGACAGTTAGTGTAGTAAGTGGGAAAATGTGGTGTAAATCAGTTAAGAAATTCACCATCTGGTACTGCAGCAGACTAGACAGAGCTAGTTGCTATTTCCAACCTCAACTATACATCCTTCCAAAGTAAAAGATGCTATACAAATTTAATTCTATTGTTGTATACGGGATGCTCTCAAAACTTGGGTGTCCAATGCTTCCTTTTTTAGAACCAATATCTTTTCCTTCAATAAGGGCAAATGTTCTACCTAAATACGATTACAGCCTCACAAATTTTAAAAGCAATAAATTTTACCTCAACATTATTTCTCATCTGTGTACTGAAATAGCTTTCATTATTTTGCTTGACTGGACCTGCTTGGGCTAACAACCATTTCCTTTACTTAGCCACAAAAGTGACTAGCATATTGTTTTGTGTTACAGCTCAGGAAATGATTCACCATAGTGACTCACAGATTGACGTCATCTCAAAATATGAATAGAAAATATTTCATCAACAGCTACCTATCAAGTAATTTCTGGGAAAACATAACTTCATCAAATGAAATAACACTTGCCTTGGGAGGTTTTTTGTGAAACTATGGTTTTACCAGTACATACCTGGGGTTATTTGACCAAAATCTTGTGTGACTGATGCATTTTACAAACTAGTTTGGTTTAATAAACCAAGTTGAGTTTAAATTTCCATTATATCCATTGTAATCTAAATAACACAATTATATTTCTATGAATGCGTTCTTTCTTCCTTTTGATTATTTTTCCTTCATTTACTTTTCGGTTTTTGTGATGCAAAATGACCTGTTTTCTTCACTCAGTGTCACCATCCAGCACTCCCAGAATTTCAAACTGACAGGAACACCCACTGATCACACCAGGATGACACTCTTTTTCTAATACCACCATACCACCACTACTAACAACTTGGCATTTGCATAGTTCCTTTCAACATAAAATATCTCAAAAGATTTTACAATAATTGATAAGAAATTTGTGAATTTTAAAAAGCTATGTATAGACAACGTCAGAGAGGTTTTAAATGGCTTTTAAGTCAGGGGTGGAAGGTACAAAGTGAAGGTGGAGTTTGAGCATATGAAGAGCGAGTAGAAGGGGCCAATGAAGAGTGGCAGTGAAATCTTGTATTATAGTCAGAAAAGCATTGGTTAAAGTTCTTGCTGAGGAGAGTGAGGTAGGGACATGAACATAAGAACATAACAATTTGCTAGGCTGAAGAAGACCCACGACCATCCAGTTTACCTTCCACTATCCTGGCAATCACATAACATATTGTGCCCCAAACAATACATCTTATCCTGAGATATTATTTCCTAACAGAAATCTATCTACAGTAATTTATTCTTGAAAGAAATCAACATTTTCTGTGTCCACAGTCTCCCTAGGGAGCCTTTTCCATATGTTTACTACTTACTTTCTGTAGCGGTTCTACGGATTTGTTCTGAATTTACCTCCCTTCAATCGCAGGCTACGTCCTCTGGTTCTACTTTCAGTACAAGATAAAATAGTTAATCAACATCTACATTATCTAGTCCCTTTAGAACCTTAAAGACTGTAATCAATGTATTAACCCAGTATTATTATGTACCCTTTACTATTTTATCCTTTCATCCCATAATGAATAGGATGCTTTTTAGATGCTTCATTTATGTAAGAAGCACAGGTAACAAGCACCACCATTTCAATTTGTACTGAAAGATAATTTTCCCATCTATGCGTGGAATCCTATAGCTCAGTGGTTAGAGCACTTGCCTTGCAAGCGAGAGATCTGGGTTTGATACTAGACAGGGCAAAACCTTGGGCAAGTTTCCTTACTCCACACACCTGTTAATAATCCCTCATTTCGATCCACAACTGTTTGTAGGACACTGCTGTGCACAATTGGCTGCCGTATTTCGACCACAAATGTACAGAGAATTCACTTTATGGTATATTCTGTGAAGTGCTTTGAGTCCCCAAGAAGACGTGAAAATGCTATATCAAATGCATGGATTATTATATAATTTATTAGATTGCTATAAAAGGTACAGTTTTATATACTATATTATGACATGCAAGCCTAGTGATGTAACCTACAATCGTGCTTTTGCTGGTTGATATAACACTTGTCCTACAACTGGTATATCGGATTTTAGAGTATTGTACAGTACTGCTTTTGATGTTATGAAGTTTAAGAATTTTGAACTAACCCATTGTTTAGTAATTTGCCTACGCTCCTTGAAAATATTGCTAAATATAAATTATATTATTTGCAACAAGGAAAACACTGTAAAGACCAAATTACAGCACAATGTTCACTTACTGAGTGCATCAGTTAAGTAGCAAATCAACAACAACCTTGTATACTTAACATGCTCTCTCCAATTTATCACATTCAATTTAGTGACATAGCAGTGAACTCAAAAGAATAAAGAAATTCACCACACAGATTGGAAGTGATCCTAAAACAAATTCTTAGCTGGATATGAGTTTTTCCCCACCCCAAAGCTGTTCAATAGTTACATGAGTATGAGTCCTGTAGCATATTACAGAAAAGTGATCCGACACTCGACCAACGACTGGGTTCTTACTTACTATCAGGTAAACGGGCATTTGGAGTAAAGAAATCAAATCCAGGTCCTCTTGTTAGCAAGGCTAACCAATACACAAAAGGACTCCACAAGATTTAAAATTCAAGATGATTGTCAGCTCATCAATTAATGTAGATTCAATCTTAGACCCATCAGAAAGGTGACAGGACAGTACTCTAACACATGATTCACCCAATTTTAATTGTTCCCCTCCCAGATGGGGGGAGGGGGGGGGGGTTTACCTAACAATGATACATTTGGTTTCAAAATTAAAAAAAGCACTTATCATTAAAAAAAATCTGGAGTACTACAACTTTCCATTGGCTACATCGTATTAAAGAAAGAAAAAAAAATCAGTGTCCTTTCACTAGGGCTGTCGCCTTGGAACTGAGCCAGTGCAGGGAGTTGTGCCTGCAAAATGCAGCTCCTTTGCTGACAGACCCAGTTTCCCTATTAGCATGTGATAGTATCATGCCCCAAGAAAACAAGTACTGTACCTCTGCAGAGGCAAAGACTACGATTTGAATGCCTGTTTGAAGAAATGTGAGTTTTTTTAAAAAAATTGTAAAAAGAGGTTTACAGCAAAGATCACCAACAAGCAACAAGCTTGTAGACGAATGAAAGTCATTACCAAACTGCTCTCCCCACCATCCCTCCTCCCTCACCCACAATAAAGCTACGGACATCCCAAGCAGTCTGAGGCATACATTTTCTATCACAATTTCTAAGGTAATATTTCTGGTCTTTATCTCAAGTATCCTTACTCTTTTCTGGATGTAAAAGGGTATGGTTGACATCAGAGGCTGAAATTCCTCAGTAACTTGCAAGACCATTTTATCTTTAAATTTAAAATCGCATAGAATCGTGGAAAATTCTTAACTTTTTCTTAATTTAGATATTGTATTTTCACAGATCTTAAAAAGAACCAGCTTCAAATTCAAGACTGAATTTGAGAATTTGTCCTAGTTTTACCCATCTTAAAATTTTAAGACACAATGGTCTTACACGCTAAGATGAGATAGAATTGTGGACCTCAGGTATTAAGATTCTGCTAATGCTGCTCTGCGAATGGAAAACAAAGCTGGCTTGGGCTGTTATGTTTCCTTCCATTAACAGAGAAATGTCTGTTATTCATACCTGAACTCACCATGTGAGCAATGATCCACAACCTACCATTCATGTTATTCCTTTTAATTACAACAACTTGTTCTAGTTATTCTTCAAAACTTTTTATATTTCCCTATTCCATAATCTGTGCTATTAATTTGTTCCACATCGCTATCATCCTGGTACTAAAAAAAATTAAAACAAAATTAAACTATTTATAATGTAATTTGGTTGGTGTTATGTAGCACTTTTCTCGTCAGGAAGATGTTCCAAGGCACTGAACAGTCTAGGGTTTGCACCGGAACTAGGGGTTGGATTCAGGTGAGAAGATAAATGAAGGTGCAGCCAAAGAGGAAGGTCTTGATATCTTCAATTTCAAATTCAATCTCTTGTGCGCAAAATGGCTGCTGTGTTAGCCCACAATACATATAGTCAATGCACAGTAGAGTATATCCCTGTAAAGCCCTTTGGGACGTTCCCCCCACGTGAAAGGAGCTGTGTAAAAGGTGAGGATTGTTGTTGTACATTCTCTAGTGCTCTAGAGCAACCACTTTAACTGAACTTTCATAGTTGCATGGAAAACCGAATGTGGAAAAGCTACAAAAATGCTTTATTCTGACTTAATTAACTTTAAGATCAAAGTATAAAAGATTTTAAAATATATATTTACTGCTAGAATAGCAGAATACGAAAACAATTAAAACAAATACTAAATATCCTACAATATACTGTACATTATTTATATTGGGTTTAGTCTGTGATGCCTATTGAACAAAGAGCATTTTTGTGTCCTGACAGATGAGGATAGTATTTGAGCAGCCTCAGCTTTGTAGATAAACAGCTGCTGTTGACAGTTTTTGTATCCTTGCCTATGCAAAAACAGTGATGCCGTTAAGCCATGAAGTTATATACGGTAAATAATGACTTCATGGAATATTTAGTACCTGTGCAGAATCAACAATACCTAAAAAAAATTAAGTCAACCAAACGTCTTGACACACGTGGAAAACCATTGCTGCATTTAAGAGACTCCAAACCAAATTACTTAGGGTTTCACATTTGTCTGGTACGGATACATACCCTCCCCAGAGGGACGTACCCAGATTACCAAATCCAAAAGAGTTTAGGTGCAAATTGGCAAGAGAAACTTGATTACTATAGTGTTTCTTGGGATGTCCTCCTGGCATGAAAGGCACTGCAACAAATGTGATTTGTTGTTGGGAATTACTGCAGTTTAATCAGCTAAATTCATGCAGTGTGCAGTTGCAAATGATCTATCTGCTGCTTGTCCAGCTTAGACCATCCTATCTTTTAAAGCTTTACATTGCAGGGTTAACTAAAGTGGCCAAGTGAACAGAATCCCAGCCCTCAGTGACTCGTCTGTGCCTCCAAGTCCTAATAAGCCAGGCTGGCCAGTCCATGATCAACAATGCCTAGTACAACCGAGAAACTGCCTAGTTCAGGAACCAGACTACTGGAGCCACCACAGATGATCAAATCAATTCCAATATGCTATTACCAAGAATGTCACCTTGGAACGAACTCAGTGCCCCTCCCTCTCAATTCCCCTGGTACATTAAGAGTATAAATCCAGTACTAGAATTTTATTCTCAATGTTGCACACCTTGCAACAAAATAGATTTCATTCCATTGGAAAAGGTACAAAAAACAGGTGCAATGTGCTTATTTTAAACAAAGGGCATGAACTTTTAAGGATGATCAGATTTACTGAAGCTTTACAAGCTGGAAAGACTTAAGCTTTGCAGGCTAGAAAAAGAGGCAGCTTATGTTTTAAACCATTAATAGTAATAAAGGAGAAAAAACACTGGTTTATACAGTTCTTCAAAGTAAGACTAGAGAAAAGAAATGTACAGGTACCCCTCCCCAACCGCGGGGGATACGTTCCTGAAAACCTCTGTGGTTGGTAAAACTGCGGTTGGAAAATACAGGGCCCTATGGGAAACATGGGGATAGGGGGAGTAAGTTCGCATTTCGTAGAACACAAAAAAAACACATACACAGTTATAACATACATGGGGATAGGGGGAGTAAGTTTGGGCGCATTGGCTGCCAGGATCTGCAGCAATCCACGAGGCTGTCTGACTGACTGATCTACACACAGGCACAAAGAGAGAGAGAGAGAGAGAGAGAGAAATCAACGGAGAAGGTGGTATGGTGGGTGACACGGAGGGTGGGGGGGGTGGTGTGTGCAGAAGGTGGTGTGGTGGGTGACACGGATGGTGGGGCGGGGGGGTGCAGAAGGTGGTGTGGTAGGTGACATGGAGGGTGGGGGAGAGGGGGTGTGTGCAGAAGGTGGTGTGGTGGGTGACACGGAGGTGAGAGAAATCAACGGAGAAGGTGGTGTGGTGGGTGACATGTTTGGGAGCATTGGCTGCCAGGATCTACAGACAGAGAGAGACACAGACACAGAGAGAGAAATCAACAGAGATTTACCTTAAACCTAAGAGAGAAGCGACATCTCGCTGGTTGATTGCGACATGGCAACTGGGTCCTAGTGTCAGACGCTAGCGAGAAGCTGGTTGATGTGACTGGGTCCTAGCGCCAAATGCGAGTGTTAGTGTTAAAACCCATGGATAAGCAAGGGTTAAGCAATAACCATTGTGTGGTTAGCAAGGGTTGTCGCATTTAGCAAACCGTGGATGCGTGAGTTTCGTGGTTGTCGAAGGGGCGGTTGGGACGGGGTACCTGTATATTAACCACATTTAGAATTAAGAAGATTCTTCTTTACTATGAGGGATAAAGGTTTTGAGCAGGTAGCAGGTAACAACAACTTGCATTTATAGAACGCATCTTGCGCAGGGTAGCGCCCCAGAGCACTTGATGTGGTGGAGCACGACGCCGAGCCGGTGGGAGGTCACCATAGGCACGGGATTTATGGGCTGAAAGTCCTGCCACTAATGGTGGAATGGAGGGCACGAGAGACACGCAGGAGGTCTGGTGGAGGCACGGGTAGTGGGTTGGAGATTAAGCAGAGAGGCATGGAGGTGCCAAGGCATGAAGGGATCTGAAAATGAGTGTGAGTATCTTGAAATTGATGTGTTCGGCAATAGGGAACCAGTGGAGCCTAGCTAGAACTGGTGTGATATGGGTATGCAGTTTAGTACGAGTGAGTATGCGGGACAGAGTTATGGATCAGCTACATCTTGTAAATGTTGCAGAGTGGAAGACCGGCGAGGAGCCTTTTTGAAAAGTCGAATCGGTGATAAAAGCACAGACATGTGCTTCTGTTGTGTCTGGGATAAGGTACGGTCAGAGGTTGTAAAGCTTCAGTAAATCTGATCGTCCCTAATAATTCATGCCCTTTGTTTAAAACAACAAGAACAAAAAAATTACATTTATAGAGTACCTTTCACGTCGGAAGGACGTTCCAAGATGCTGAACAGTCAGGTTGGGCCCGAGCAAGGGAGAGGAGCAGGGTAGTGAAGGGCAGGAGAGAGTTAGGAGGGGACGGAGCGTGTTGGAATGGCAGCAGAAGACACAATCAAAGAGGAAGATCTTGAGATCGACCTTGAAGGAGGCAAGGGAGGAAGCAATGTGAAGGGACTGTGGGATGGAGTTCCAGAGTGTGGGGACAGAGAAGCTGAAAGCCTGTCCACTGATGGTAGGGCAAGGGACATGGAGCAGAACGGAGCCTGCTGAAAAGAGGGGCGGGAAGGTTCATAGGGGGACAGCAGGTCGGAGAGATAGGAGGGCGTAAGGCTGTGAATGGCCTTGAAAGTGAAGACGAGGATCTTGAATTCGATCCTCTGGGAGATGGGGAGCCAATGGAGCCGGGCGAGAGTGGGAGTGATGTGGTCATGGAGCTTGGTGCGGAGAGGACACGAACTGCAGATTTCTGGATGCTCTGCAGCTTATGAACAGAAGAGCCGGGAAGACCAACGAGGAGGCCATAAAACAACCACATTACGCCTGTTTTTGGTACCTTTTCTAATGGAATGAAGTCTATTTTGTGGCAATATGGTGGAGGTGGAGGAAGTTGCTCCTGGTGAGGGACCAGATGTGGGGAAGGTAGGACAGCTGTGCATTGAACCTGAAGCCTAAGTTGCGCACCAGTTCGGTGAATCTGAGCCAGGGAGGTTGAAGAGGTCATAGCTGCAGGATAACAACAACAAATTACATTTATAGAGCGCCTTTCACGTCGGGAGGACGTCCCAAGGCGCTGGGATAAGAGATGTTGACGGGAGCCAAAGCAGTATGGCTTCTGTCTTGACATTTAGTTGCAAGAAATCTGCACTCTTCCAGGCCTTGCTGTCTTCCAGACAAGCCGACAAAACATTGGTGGACCTGGATTCGCAGCTAGTGCAGTCCCACAAAAGTGGATGAGGGAGGAGAGGTGGTGGATGACAATGGCAGTAGGTTGAGAGGGCAGAGGGAGCCCTGGTTGCACAGAGGTCGTTGTTTGTGACCTTGACCTTGTGCTCATGGACAGGGTGGAAACCGGATTGGAGGGATTCGAGGAGGGGATTAAGGGAAAAGTGTGCGCAAAGCTGGTTAGCGATAATGCATTCCAGAGATTTGGCATGGAAGGGCAGATCAGAAATGGGATGGTAATTTGTAAAGTTGGAGGGGTTAGGGGTGAATTTTTTTCCAGGAGAGTGATGACAGTGGTCAAAAAGAGGTCAAAACATTGGGGTTATTCAAAATCTAATTTGGGTGGGAGAATTGATGTATTGGAAGGAATCTTAGAACAGGTGGGGTTCCTAGACATTTCATGAATTCATATGTAACAAAAAACTTACAATTAAATTTCCACGTAGATTTGGAACTCAGCAGTTAGGTTTGGATACCTCTTAAATAAGACAATGGTTTTCTTGTGTGTTAAGATAATTAGCTGACCAAAACAATAATAATCCTTGCAATTTGATAATAGTGCTTCAAAGGAATAACAACAACAAATTGCACTTATAGAGCGCCTTTCACATCGGGAGGACGTCCCAAGGCGCTGCACCAGGAGGCGTGTGACCCGAGCTGGGAGGGGAGTGTTCGGGACAGGGTAAGAAACGTAGGGGAGGTCGAAGAATTAGGGGGGGAACAGAAGGCACGGTCGAAAAGGAAAGTCTTCAAACCGGCCTTGAAAGAGGAAAGGGAGGAAACAAGGCAGAGGGATTGGGGGATGGAGTTCCAAAGGGTGGGAGTGGAAAAACTAAAAGCCCGGCCTCCAATGGTGGGGCGGTTCGGGTGGGGGGCTTGGAGCAAGTCAAGTCCTGCTGAACGGAGGGTCCGGGTGGGCTTGTAGGGGGAGAGTAGGTCGGAAAGATAGGGCGGGGCAAGGCCGTGTAAGGCCTTGAAGGTGAAGACGAGGACCCTGAACTCGATCCTTTGGGGGATAGGGAGCCAATGGAGACGGGCAAGGGTGGGGGTTATGTGGTCGCGGAGGCGGGTGCGGGATAGTACACGGGCTGCAGAGTTTTGGATGATCTGCAACCTGTGAATACGTGAAGGTCACACACTCTGCCATTCACTGTAGCTCTACGCTCTGTCCAGATCCACCTCCACCCTGCTTGATCTGTTCAACGTGCATGTATTTTGTCACACACAAGAGCCACCTCACTTTGTTTTTCAGCAATTCCATCAGTTTAAGTCCAATTGTCATAATTGTGCATAATAATTAATATATTTTATATAGCACTTAGAACACCAATCGTCTCAAAGCACTTTACATGAAATATCTAACAACCACAATTTTCATTTATATAGCACCCCTTACGCAGGGTAGCATCTCAGAACACTTAACAGTGGTGGAGTCTGACAACGAGCTGGGGGAGGTATAGTCAAATAGGTAAGTCATCAGGTGCGATCTGAAGGTGGCGAACGAAGGGGTAAGGCGGAGGGATAGAGGAAGTGTTCCAGAGTTTCGGTGTGTAGTGGCTGAAAGCATGGTCACCAATGATGGAACGGCAGGCATGAGGTACATGGAGAAGACCGGTGCCAGTCGAGCAGAGTTAGTGGGTTGTGGGATAAGCAGGTCAGAGGTTCCAGGAATGAAGGGATTTGAAAACAAGCATGTGGATCTTTAAATCGATCTGTTCGGCGATAGGCTGATGGTGGTTCAGTACAAGTGAGTATGTGGGCGGCAGAGTTTGGGATAAGCTGGATCCTGTGCATAACGTAGACTGGCAAAGAGGACATTTGAGAAGTCACGTCAGGAGGTGACGAGCAGATGGGATATCGGTTTAATGTCTCATCCGAAGGCAGCGGGACTGATAGCGCAGGCTCCCCCCAGTGCTCCACTGGAGTGTTAGCAGGCCCAGATTCTCTTGAGTTAAAAGTTCAAAAGTAGTTTGAACACACAACCTTCTGACTTGATTTAGAGGAGACCAACTAACCAACTAAGCCAGAGAGATACCGTATACAGTTAATAATATACATAATCTTTACATTTGGTATAGCGCCTTAACATGTTGTCTAGAAGTGTCAAAGCGTTTCACAGGATATACTGTAAAATGGAGTGACAGCATATTTTCTGGACGAAACGCAGCAACCAGTTTGCGCGCAACAATGATCCACAAACGGCCAAAAATGGAGTGATTAACCAATTATATTTGGGGGGTGGGTAATAGGTAATTTGTTGGCCAGGACACCCGGAGAAGAGCACTGACAGGAGAAAGAGTACGGTCCTCTGCGGTACGAACAACATGTTCCTCTTCAAAATGCAGCTTTTTGCAGTCTTAGTGTGTTGCTTTTCGAAGTAAGAGCTATGGGCCGCCGCCCGACATGGAGGGCACGGTATAAATGCAAGTTGTTGTTGTTCACCTCAAAATAACAACACTGTAGTTCAGTTGCTCAAACCACAACTGTTTGTGGGACACCGCTGGGCGTATTTGGCTGCTGTGTTTCGCCCACAAATAATAATAATAATCCTTGCATCTCATATAGTCTTTTCATGGCTTTTAGACGTTTCAAAGAGCTTCACAGAATATATAAAGAACAGAATATACTCTAAAGTTAATTTTTTTGTGGGGGTGAAGCGCAGCAGCCAATTGCGCATAGCAGTGTCCCACAAACAGTCGTGGATTGAAATAACCAATTTTATTACATTTTTCTTTGAGGGATTATTATTAGGCGGGTGGAGTGAGGAAACTTGCGCAAGGTTTCGCTCTGACCTGCCTGGATTCAAACCCAGATCTCTCGCTTGTAAGGCGAGTGCTCTAACCACTGAGCTACAGGACTCCACAAATAGACAGTCAATTCACTTTACTGTGTATTCTGTGAAGCGCTTTGGGACGCCTAGAAAACGTGATAAAAGGTTATATCAGATGTAAGGATTATTATTATTATTATTATTAAACCAAACACAAGGATTATTATCATTATTATCATCTCTGGGTCAGGACGCCATGGTTGACCTAGAGACAAGTCGCCCGAATAAAAGCAGCCGTAAACAACCAACCAACCGACCGCCTCCTGACTGATATCAAAACGAAACCAACCCCACCGTGACATTAAACTCACCAAACCCATACCGGCTCGGCTCTGCTCGGAGTCGCGTCCCGGGCGCCGGGAATGGATTCCCACTTCACTTCTCTAACCGTCGTCCGGCCGCGAGCTCTCGCCATGCGCTTCGAATACGACAGACACTCCAGCCATCCAGGGCTGGCCGGAAACTAAAAGACACACACGCTTGTAGCCCAAAGTCCAGTCAGTGACGAGCCCAAAGTAGCCCAACACGATAGATCCGCCCTCATATAAAGTGGCCGGGTTTAGGTTTGTACTGTCTTGTCTCTCTCTTGTTTTTTTTAAAACACTTATAAGAAAAAGTATTGGAAGGAAAAGAGGAGAAACAAAGACGTTTTACGGGTGACTTTTTAAAAAAAAATTACATGAGACATACAGTACTGTACCAGTATATATTTTGTCAATGGAAAAAATCGCTCCAGTTGGGCGTGAAGTCGCCCAATTTGGTAGCGTCGGTCATACCAGCCATTGGCGGCCTCCGGGTGGCGAGCTGTGGTCCTCCCGGTGACGTCTCAAATCACGTGCCGGCAGGCAGGAGCCGGCTGAGGAAGTGCCCTCTTGTCCAGGCCGCTGAATTTGACTTGTTGGTTGGCGTCGCCTTGTCATTTCAAATGAGACGCCCGTTGGTGGATGATTCGCGGGAAGTTGCACGGGCGGCCTCGGTGACCATCGCAACCCGGTTTGTATTCCAGACGAGCTGTTAGTGACCGGGCCTCCTGGGCTGGCGGTGAGGAGGAACAGCACCAGGTACTGTCTCAGTCCATAACGGCTCCCGTTTTCATCTTCATCGGAGTCCCTTTTAGTTTCAGAGTCGGTTCGGTTTTGGCGCCTTCACTCCCTGCCTCACGCTCCCTTGTCTGTCTCTCTCCCTCTCTGTCTGTCTCCCTATCTATCTCTCTGTCTGCCTGTCTCCCTCCCTCCCTATCTCTCTGTCTTTCTCTCCCCCCACCCTCTCCCCGTCTCTCTCTCTCCCTCCCTGTCTCTCTCTCTGTCTCTCCTCCACCAGGGCAGCACAATGACTTGTGTGCACAACGCGTGAATAAATAATAAACAATGACTTGTGTGCACAACGCGTGAATAAATAATTCTCCCAAATAAATCGGTAATTTGGCGAATTATCACTCTTTATCTGAAGATTATTTATTTTTCGGGGTGGGTGGGTAGGTCAGCCGGGTCAGAAACCCATTTCCAGGCTTGAGAGTGTCCAAACCAAACTGAGAATTCCATGCATCCCAGCTACACGTGGAAATCCCAGAGATAGATTGTGGAAATGAAATGCTCTTTCTCTCTCCCAGGAGAGACACAACCTGATCACCTAATTCTGGTAAAGTATTGGGCGCGGGTTGGCCAAGGCTAGGGGACCCCCCAGATTGAGAGTTGGACCATTGATTTGGGGGGTCTGACTTTCCTGCTGTTTGTCCAAGCTAGGACCTCCCTACCCATTAAGGCTTTGGCTGGTAGGGTTAACAACGCCTAAGTGAGATGACTGCCTGCCCCAAGTGACAGGTCTGCCCTTCCGGGCTGGTTGTGCTGCCATCAGCAGTGCCCTGAAATACAGCGGACTTACCTGGTTCGGGAACCAAACTAGAGACCGCCATAGAGGGCTGCTTTGATTCCGACATTCCAGTTACATTGGTGCCGGTTTAGCTCCAAGGAAACCCTGCTTATCTACACCCGCCCCCGGATGATAGTGACTGTATTTGATATAGACTCTTTCACAATTTGTGTGTGTGTGTAGAAACACAAACAAACAATAATAAATTGGTTAATTCCATCCATGACTTTGTGGGACACTGCTGTGCGCAATTGGGTGCTGCATTTCGCCCACAAATATACAGTCAATTCACTTTACAGTATATTCTGTGAAGCGCTTTGAGATGTCTGGAAGACGTGAAAAGCAGTATATCAAATGCAAGGATTATTATTATGTCTAAAAGTGCTTCATAGAATTTACTGTAAAGTGCAACAATTGTGTATTTTTTAGGTGAATGCAGCAGCTGTTTTTCACACAGCATTGCCCTACAAGAAGCCATAACGTGAATGACCAAAAGAAACACCCTCATCTTTTTTAAATAGTGTAATTGGCTTATTTACATCCATCTGTATTTACATACAGGATCATGATTTATTATCTCCTCCAATAATCCACACACCTAATTGGGCCAGTCTGTGGGTTCCAGACTGGGTGAAAAGTGGTGCAACTCTTTATTAGTCAGAGATACAGGATGTGATTTGTGACTATGATGAAGGTTGTCTCAGGGAAACCAACATGGAGGGAATGATGGAACAGAAAGAGTACAAGTAGAGAGGCAACAACAGGTTTAAGTTCCATGACGAGGAATGGCACACAGGAGAATTTGGAAAGTGTAGCAGCACCATCTGACTTGAAAGCTGCTTTAAAAATGTAAATTCATAATAATATTAATCCTTGCATTTGGTATCACATCTTCAAGGCGTCTTAAAATGCTTCACAATACTGTATACTGTAGAGTGAATTGACTGTATATTTTTGTGGGCAAAACGTGTTTTTTTTTTTAAAGAGTGTGATGACAGATTTTGAAACAGTAGGAAGGGTATCTTGCCAGATGATAGGGGGAGGTTGATAATGTCAACAAATGGGAGTAAGAAGAGGCAGCTAGCCGTATATGACATCTTGGGAAATTCATATGATGGATGGAGAAGGAGTGTGTTTGATGGTGCGAAGGAGGAGGGCAGGTGGAACAAGCAGAGGCGGCTGAATAGATTTTATTAACTTTGGACACCAGGAAGTTCATGACCGTATGTTTGGTGCCCGAGTTGAGGAGGACAGGAGCATGGGACGGTGGAGAGGAGGTAGTCAGTGGTAGCAAAGAGGAGCCAGATGTTGCTTTTTCCCTCTGAGTGATTTTGGAGTAGACCCAGGACTTGCCTGAGGAGACAGAGTGAGATCTGGACCATACCAAAACTCAACATTTTGGGATCATTAAGCAATATTTGATTCTGGAACATAGGAACAGGAGTAGGTCATTCAGCCCTTTGAGCCTGTTTCGCCTTTCGATTGTGGCTGATCTATATCTCAACTCCATTTATCCGCTTTTGCTCCATATCCCTTGATACCTTTACCTAGCAAAAGTCTATCGACCTCAGTCTTAAATTTTAATTGATCCAGCATCCATGACATTTTTGGGGAGAGAGTTCCAAATTTTCAATAGCTTTGTTTGAAAATGTGCTTCCTGATTTCACTTTTTTAAATGGCTCAGTTTTAAGATTATGTGTGGTCTGATGCACACACTAGCTTGGACAGAGTACAGTATTGTATTAAGTGGACTGGTAGGAATGGAAGGCAATTTGGGATTTGATAAGGACAAGATTAATTTGGAGGTGAGGTCATGAATGGGGAGCCAGATTGATGGATACATTGACGTCAGGTGCGCGAGGAGGGAGACTTACAGGGGACTCGAATTGAGGATGCTTGAGAGGAATAAGGTGCACATAATTCTTTTTTCTGCATTTTATTATTGAACAATATTCCCATTCCAATTGCTTAATTTTCACAATATTGCAAGCAATGTGCATTCGTAATATTGTGAAGGTTTGTTGGGTGGTAAGAAGGAAAACATTTTTACATTTATGTGTGCAGTTTGTAGAATTGCTGGGTATAAATGTGATGTGAAATTAACCTAAAGGTTAATAACATTGGATATACAAGTACACTGTTTAACTCAACTGACTTGTCTCTGCACGCAAGTTGCCGTGCTGCCAAATCCTGTCTGTTTCCTATCCAAAATGTTAATGAAGGAAACTGTTTTAACTTATCGGTCTGCATAACATGTAACTAGAAATGCTTGTAAGTACATAAACAGTGTACTTGCTCTGCTCCTGCTCCATGTTAGGATCCTGACCCCTGACTGTTCAGTGTCTTGGGATGGACGTTCTCCTGAGGTGAAAGGCGTACTACAAATGTAATTTTGCGTTCTTGTTGTAAAATTGATCAGATAACTTGTCCTATCGGATGGTGTCTTGCATCACAGTTGGCTCCCGCCATCCCGTGACTGGTGCCAGCATTCGGTGGAGGTTGGGCATACTGTATATGCTCAGGTGCATCACTGGGACCTCTAAGTCTACTGGAGGGCTGTTTTGCCCTATCCTGCGACAGAGATATCCCTCCAATATACCAGAGGCCTCTGCAATGTATTTGAGCATGAACATCCAACCTCCACCGAGTGCCTCCATCAATCACAGAGTCCCTTTCTGGACCTATCCATAACTTGCTACCCTGGATAACTTGTCGCTGAGTTCTCTTCCCTTGGAGTGACAAGTTATCTGAAGTTTACTGTAGTCAAAAACATTGTCTTTGCATTTTTTTGCAAAAACAATTGTGTGCCATGTACCACTATCTACTTAATTGGGCATTTAAAAAGAACTATTGACTTACCAAACTATCTAAAAATCCCAAACCTCTATGCGACTTGTCATTTTTGCAAAGTGTGCCTCACTATCTTTATTTTCTGAAAAGGAGCATTAAATGGTCTTCTCCATGATAAAGGTTACTGCTGCTGGCTAGAATTGTAGCTATTTTGAGTGTGTCTACTCCAGTTGAGTTTTCCTTACCAAACTGCTTAACTTTGAAGTTAAGTATATATAGTGATCCATATAGTGATATTTTTTGTGAATTGCAAAATATATTGCGCTAAAATCTATGAAAACTTAGCAATATTGTTATAATGGGACATTTTTTCCCATGTTCTCTAATTCTGCACTAGGAACAGGCAAATCAGTGTAATTTGAGTTTGATTTATACTGGTTAATATCTCCAGATTTTAGGAAAGGATTATAGGAATTGATCTAGACAGCTTATGTGGACTATATTTTCAAACTTGCACACTGAGGAAATAGCACCCAAAGTACTTTTTTTTTAAACGCCTGTGAACATTTAGTTTTACATTTTCTTTGGTAGAGATTCTAATATGGTAAAAATACACTAATTCTGCATTCATCCATGTTTTGTCACAATTTGAAAACAATATTGACAGGATTTGTGTGAATTAAAATCCAAGCTAAACATCACATGAGTATTTTTACGATAATCATTCAGTGAATTTTAGTGCTACAGAGAAAGGTTGATTCCGGTGGTCTTTGGTTTGATTTTGATTGTAGGAATACTGCTCTTTTGCGCTATGTAAATGCACTTATGTTAACTCTTTATCGTTTCTGTTTTGGGGTTAAAACAGATTTTCAGCATTCCACTGTGTTGCGATTGGATATTTTAAGTCTCCTTTGGCAGAGTCTTAAAATAAATAATAGTTTGATTACCACCATGAGCGGTGGGAAGATATTTGTAGAAACACTAAAGAAAATTGGTGACCCTAAAGCAACTCATCTGGATGGGGAAGATTTTGATTGGTTGTTTGACAGAGGAGATATAAAGACGTTTCTGGAATGGTTCTGCAAAGGTATAAATGAACAGAATGTGTTAACGTCAGAAGAAGTGGATGAATTTGAAAAACTTAAACAATCTGGGAAATCTGTACTTGATCAGAAAGCCTTGGATCCAATCTTGGAGACGTACCCTAAAGAATCTGATTCAAAATATGGTTACCTGGCAGAAATATCAGCTGAGGAATTGGAAGAGGAAGTTAAAACATTGCAGTCACTTCGAAATCTTAAAATCCAGAGACGAAATAAGCAGCAATTAATTATGCCAGGAATCCACCTTGTAGCACTGAAGGAAGAAACGGATGAAAATACCAAACTGTTAATAAAGACTCAGGAACAATTGGCTGCTGAGAATGTCAAATTAAATGCTATTCTGTTGAAAATTATTGAAGGGGTGCAGCAGTTGACTATTTTGCACTCCAATATTGGGTCAGAAATGAAAACTGGGCAGCCTAAAATCTTTTTGTCACAACTTCTATTGAACAATTACCTGCACAAGGAAGAACAATGTACAGCGGCTCTCACGGCGTACACAAAGAAACAATTTTTTGAAGGCATAGCCGATCTGGTCGAGAGTTCTGATGTGGACAAGTTTCAGCTGGTGGATTTAAGTTGTCAAACATTGCTGGAAGAGACTAATGAGGCACGTAAGGAGTATCAGCAACAGATGACCAGACTCCAAGCAGCATACACCAGTGGCAAGCGCCAGTTGATTCTGGCAAAAGCCAAAGAGCAAAGCACCAAAGCTGGTGTTCAGTATGCTGAGAAGATGTTCTCTTTAATACAAAAGAGAAAGGCAAGTCATTTAAAAAATAATAATAATATTGTACCTGCTTATTTTTGGCATTCCTTAGTATCTGTGAAGATTTTGTAACTTAATTTGCTTATAAATGCCTGATAAATACTATTGTCTCTTTAGTGTTATTCCACGAAACAGCTCTTTTGGTTGTTTTCACCCTGAGGTATACATTTCAGAAGAATATTATTAGAAAACTAGGAAAAGAGTTATCTCAGTTTTCACCCTGAGATAATGCATTTGTTGACTATTGTGAAACAATGATCTGGACTTGGGTGTACGGAGTACAGTTTCCAAGTTTGCAGATGACACTAAGTTAGGGAGAATAGTAAACAGTGAGGAGGATAGTAGCCATCTGCAAGAGGATATAGACAAATTGGTAAAGTGGGCAGACACATGGCAGATGAAGTTTAATGCAGAGAAGTGTGAGGTGATGCATTTTGGGAGAAGAAATGAAGGGAGGCAATATAGGCTAGATAGTACCATTTTAAATGGTGTAAAGGAACAGAGAGACCTGGGGATTTGTGTTAGTGACTCGTTGAAGGTGGCAGGACAGGTAGACAAGGCTGTTAAGAAGGCATATGGGATACTAGGCTTTATAAATAGGGGTATAGAGTACAAAAGTCAGGAAGTGCTGACTAACCTCTATAGGACTTTGGTGAGGCCTCAGCTGGAATACTGTGTTCAATTCTGGTCACCACACTACAGAAAGGATGTGAAGGCATTGGAAAGGGTACAACGAAGATTTACTAGGATGGTGCCAGGATTGAGGGACTTCAGCTATGAGGAGAGGCTAGATAGGCTAGGGTTATTCTCTCTGGAGCAGAGAAGATTGAGGGGAGACCTAATAGAGGTTTATAAGATCATGAGGGGTTTCGACAGGGCAAATAGAGAAAAACTATTTCCACTCGTGGGTGAATCTGTGACTCGTGGTCACAGATTTAAAATAGTTTCAAGGCGCAGTAGAGGGGAGCTGAGGAGAAATGTATTCACTCAGCGAGTTGTTCGAATCTGGAATGCATTGCCTGAAAAGGTGGTGGAGGCTGATTCGATAACAACTTTTAAAAGGGAATTAGATCTTTATTTAGGGAGAACGGGTCTATTAGGCTATGGGGAGCGGGCAGGGCAGTGGGATTGAATCGCTCTTTTCAAAGAGCCGGCACAGACTAGATGGGCCGAATGGCCTCCTTTTGTGCCGTAAAATTCTATGATTCTATGAATGTCATTTAAACTAGATAAACAACAATAACTTTTATTTATGTAAGGGTAATGTTTCAAACTGCTTTATGGAGACTGAATTGGGGCTGGGTGGCTGAGCACAGAATGAGGAGATCAAGTGGGTAGAAGGGAGATGACCATAGATATAGTCAAAGAGATTGGTTAATAGAAATGTTGCAGAAGCAAACGGGAGGATGCTTTTATACCTTCCTCATCCCAAAGGTTCTAATTCTACCAATACCCAATGAGTTGCTTGTACCTAGCATATGTCAAAAACATTCATTGATATTTAATCTCATTCTGTGAAGTGATGTGGAGTTTAGTTTATGTGCACTGTAATCAATATGGGTACAGTACTATGAAATTAAATAATTTTCTCACCGTGATAGTCACCTCTGTGACCCCCTCCAACTTCCTCCGTGCAAATAAGATTGCATATATTGATAAGTAAATAATGCTTTCAGATACACCAAATAAACGGATAAAAGCTTCAGGGATTTTAAATCTGTTTTAGGACAGACACAGAGGGTAATCAGCAGTTGGAACGAGTTACAGAGAAGGTGGTTGGATGGTTGAGGCCAGGACAGAATACTGATTAGTATTTTAAAACAGCTTATCACTGTTATTTGAAGCTACTAGGATTCTGGAAGCACGGTCCTTCTTGCTGTATCTTTGATATTTCAATTTGTAATTTTTTTTCATAAATAGGTAAATGATGGAGAAAAAGAAACCCACAGCGAAGGTGCTAAATGCCTGAAAGAGATAAGCTGCCAAGTGGAACAGCTGATTAATAAAGAACTGCCCGATTTGATTGTTGAAAATGCACAACTCTTAAATATGCCTGTAGTAAAAGGCAATTTTGACCTTCAGATGACTCGACAAGACTATTATACCTCTAAGCAGGATGAAGTAGCTCGCCAGCTGATGAAACAGAAAACTCGTTTTGAACTTCTTCAGCTAGGATATGAAATGGAGTCACGAAATCACATGGATGTTCATCATGTGCTTGAAAGCCTTACTCAGGAGCTTGAACAGATCAGGAATGAGTTTGCACAACGTTTGAAGGTACTGTCTGATCAGTGTCTAGTGCAAAGCAACAGGCAACAGAACATAATTGATTCAAGGGATGCTTCTACTATCAGGTACCGTTAAGCCTAAAATTCTGGTATAGAAATGTAATTGACACCTTTGTTGCATGCACTGTATTTTAAAATGATATATACAGTAGTATGAAATGTAAGTTATTCCCTTATACAGTTGGTTCACTGTAATGTCATTACCATTCTTATCGGCGCATGGGTCAGTACCCATATGGCAATAAATTGTAGTCTTTTGGATCATTGAGTTGCTGTCAATGTAGCTTTTGTACACTGGTCGTGTTTGCTAGTAATATTGGTGGTGACCAACATACAGAAATCACATTTATTTTTAGAATGGCTGTCAGTGAGTCCTCGACTCCACACACACTCGAGGAGTCGAGACTCTAAAGCGGAACACAGCCGCTTTAGAGGTACATGGCTTCCAAGGGAGGCACGCTCCACAGTTTGGAAACCACTACTCTAAGGAATTCTATTGAGTTAAAAACTTCTGATTCCTTATACGTTTCCTCCCCTTGGCAAGGAAATCATGAAGGTCAATGGAGGAGAGGTGCTTCTCTTAGTACTGGGAGGGGAGAATCCATGGCATAATTTTTAGACTCATCAGAAATTGAAAATAATAATAAAAATCCTTGCATTGGGTACAGTGCCTTATGTCATTGATGTCTCAAAGTGCTTCACAGAATATGCTGCAAAGTTGAGTGAATTGTATTTTGTGGGCGAAACTCGGCAGCCAATTTGTAATAATAATCCTTGTATTTGATATAACACTTTTTATGTCTTTTAGACTTTTTCAAAGTACTTCACAGAATATAGTGTAAAGTGAATTGACTGTATATAGATAGTAAAGTGAATTGACTGTATATTTGTGGGCAAAACCACAGTACACAGTAATTTCCCATAAACAGCCATGGGGCTGAGTGACCAATTTTATTTGGGGGCCAGGACCCGGGGGAAACTATCTTCTCTTTTCGAATGCCATGGAATCTTTTACCTGAACAGTCAGATTGGTTTAATGTCTCATCCAAAGGATGACGACCCTAGCAATTCTCTTCCCTCCTGCAAAGTAAAAGGCACAGCAAGTTTTCAATACTTCTAATTCAAATTTAGCAGATTAATAAGGACAACAATTTTATTGAGTCACCTTAGTGAGCTAATAGAATAAATGAAAAGGGACAAATTAGTCTCATTTCTTAGATTAAATAACCACTATTTTCTAAGGGTTTGTTGCCCGGCAATTGCAAAATTCCTTAATTACTATGCGTTCTGAAAATCCAACATCAACATTTTGTACTTAACTCCTTGTTCATCTTGTTTCCTCACTGTGCACCTGAACAAATACACTGGTCAAGAGAATACGGAAAATGAGTGCACCACCGCTGTAGTTTAATCTCTTTAGAGCACTTTTAAACTGTGATTTTTGTTTTCTTACTTCAGACTGTGTCAGATTTTGGATGGAGACAACGGACCACAGCTATTCAGAACTTATGATCGTTTGGAAGAATGTGGTAAAATGTTACAGAACGAAATTGCCTCATTGCGGCATCAGTTGGAGCAAAACAAAAGTGATGAATCCTATCTAAGGGTTTCCTTGGAGTCGGATATAGAGAGACTTCGTTCTGTGATGTATTCTGGGCCAAAGCAGCTTTTACTTCATTCTGAGGTACACAAATTATATTTTCAGTCTGTATTTAAAAATTGTGTGAAAGTTTACACCTGTCGTAACATTTATGTTTAAATCATGAGTAGCCAAAGCTTTTTACGTTGGGTGGATGAATTTGGCGCAAGCTTTACTTCAGTTGCCAGTGGATGTAAGTTGTTGTATCCACAATGTAAATTTCCACAAATTTGCCTAAACTAGACAAGATACACTATATGCCTTTCCTATCTTGGGGCAACTTAAACTGGACACAGTTTAACTGGGATGGATTGATTGATTGAGCATGACCTGTTTCGTATTCTAATCTCCACATGCTTGTATTCCTTTTATCTTGTAGAATCTGTCGAGCTCTTTTCAAAAATTAGAAAGCCAATTGCAGAAAATCACCCAGATCCTTATGGATATTGACAGTGAAATCAAGCCAAAGCGTCAGATTTTGGAGAGCAACATCCATCTTCAACATGAGAGAAACCTTTATATCCATTTCTTTCAAAATCCTGAGAAACTGAAGGAAATCGTGGAGGGTCTGGAGAAAGAAGTTGAAGCTCATGCTATTGGATTAAAAAGTTGATGTGTAACCTCTAAGCAGAAACAATGATGGTGGAAAATGTATATGAAGCTCTTTATCTTTGTATAATTATCTGGAGCTGAATAACTGATCAGAGCGCAGTTACAACTTTTATATCAAAATACATGTATTACAGAAAATGTAATTGTAATTTGTCACGTACATCAACTGATGAGAGAAAAAAATTAAGGAAATGCCTTTGTGTTCTCACATTTGTCAATGTTTGTAGAATGTTTCTACCTCTATGGTATTTGTATTCATCTTTGGATATTGTAGACAATAAAATCTAGATCTGCTCTACTATAGATTTGCATTTAGTGAATTGAAATAAAGCCATAGATTTTTATTATGCTAAATACAGTTATACAATACAAAATTACATTTTTATAGTGCCTTTCACGTTAGGAGTAAGTCCCAAGGCGCATAATGTTTATGTGGTGAGGATTAATCTCAGAGGAGCAGACAAATTCTAATCTAATTGGTATTATTTTTCTTAGTGAAATCCAGATCTCCCTGTCTCTCGCTCTAAAGTTAGAGAGGTTCTTATCGAACAAGCAATGGTAATCTTACACTGGCATTATACTGATACAATTTGTGGGTTTATTTAGTTTACAGAAATAAATAAAGTGGTTTGATGCTAACTCGTCAAGTCCTGTTTTCTTCCAGCCTGCGCTTGTGTATTCTAACCAAGTGACACTGTTTGTGGGGAAAGCAGAAACTTGGAGAAGTGGAGCTTTGGTGTGAATATACAATTAGATGTTTATCATCAAACATAAGCAAGTAATAGTTTGACTTTAAGAAGAGTAATATTCAGGTGGTATGGTCGTATGACAACTGGAAGTGAGCCATTCAGCTCTAACCTGGCATTTTATAAATTCATGTTAACGATTACATTTCTAATTCAATTTTCTCAGTTTTCTTCCACATTCCAAGTATCTATCTGCATGTTAACTCTGCCAATATTTCCTCTATAGACTTGTCAGAGCCATTTCATTCCCCCATGTGAAGAATCGTTTTCTGGATTACTTTGGATTTTGTTCCCTTATTCTAGATTTGTCTACTAAAATGAGGAATTGTTTCCCATTAACTTTGTCAATTCCATTCTTAAAATCCTCACTTCTCACCCCTTAACTTCCTCATATCTGTTGAATATGATTGGTCACTCCCAATGATGTCAAAACAGTGGTCTGACATCTCAGAAACAAGTCTGATGAATTGATGCTGCATATTCTTTATAAATTGAGATGCAAAAAAAATGAATACACTAATCTCTAAACGTGATCTGACCAGCGTTCTCTAAATTGTATCACTACTTACTTGCTTTTAAATTCTAGACCTCTTGTAACAAAACTAAGCATTTCATCCTTTAATTTCTATCACTTCTGCTTTCTGTACCTGAAAAGTGGCCTTCAGTGAAATAACTGTGGACTCCCATCCCTTTGTTATCTATCCCACTTTCCAGTGCTTCCCCACTGAGAATAGATTCCCATCTGCTGATCTGTACAACATATACTATCTTTTTGCTATATCCCTTTATTTACCTTTATATCCCTTTGCAAGGCAATTTTCTGTTTCCTTCATGCAACTAGCTCTTATTGTCATCTTGAACACACATCATTTATCACAGTCCCCAATTAGTCTTTTTTAAATCTGAACTCTGCCTTGTTTGATCCCACTTAATTTTCCATCTAGACACTAGTTTTCCTTCCTTTCAATTAACTAATTAAAATCATCTTATGTGGATCTTTAGAAAATGACTGCAAGTTCTTGTAAATGTGATTGATTTTTGTCTTACCTATTGAACTTGGTTCTGTCATAGATGACAGAATTCATCTACAGCGATCTACAATTGTGGACAGTGATCTACAATTCGCAATACCCTTGGAGTTCTATGAGCTGGGTTTTGCAGACTGATCAGATCACGTTTAATTCCATTGTTAAATTGCCCTTTCTATAATGATAGACTGTAGTAATGTTTAATCACTAATGTTAAAATCACGGGCCTACAGTTAAGGGGAACCTTGTTATGATGCAATGGTTTGGATTCATAAACTCAGACCCTTGTGTTAAAACAAACCTGACACTAAATTGGTTCTCTCCATGTTTGCTGATTTGTCGTGGATGTAATTTCCTGAATGTTGTGCACAGCAGAACAGGAAGCCCTTTATTTGATTTGTCCCTTACTATCTTAAATAATGGTTCTACGGTTGTTCTAATCTACTAGAATCATCCACAAATGCAAAGTTTTTAAAAGTATATCCAATTCTGTTACCTTTTTAATACCCTGGGTGGAATATTTCAAGGCATGGAGACTTCGGTGTCCTCTTTGCTGTATCATGTTCTTCAAAAATTAACCCTCATTCCCTTTCGCAACATGATTCAGTCTAATTGGGTTTAAAAGAGGTGTGCTCGCTCACCCAAATAAATGCTATAAATATATATATAAATACTACAAATAAATATGACTATAAAAATTTTCATATTTATTGTTAAAATTAATGCAAAATATTCATTTAGCATGGGTGTGAGAGTGAAAGTTTGACATTAGTGAAAGTATGACCTTCCATTTTTGCTACATTTCTGAGGGAAAGCTTACTATGACTCCTCTAGTGACGCATAATTTGATGTGTGGAAAATACGAGGTGCCCAAAGAGTTGTGAAGCTATCCTACTACAGCATCTAAAAAAACTATTTATTTTTAGATATTGTAATGGTATCACAACGTTTTGGTCACTCGTGTATTAGTACACGAATGTGCAGTATCACTTGTTACTTTGTGTAGTAAGTTCAATTAATGTTTAATAAAATAAAGAAAACATGTTCCTATGTGGTATGTAATCATGAATTGTCAGCTTCGATAGTACTCCAATGCATTATATGCATTATCAGAATTTTTTAGAGCACTTGTAATACTATTTAAAAGTCACTGCTCTTAAATATTTCTTTATGTATGAATTCCTTTGTTGTTTATTGTTGAATTGCCAAGTATGGCATATCATTCAGTCATGATATATATGTCTAGTTGACTGGTCAAATTGATTTACGGTTTCTATGAATAATTTCCTCTGGAGTTTTGATTTACTGATTTAAAACATGCTAATTCATGTAATTAGTATGCAAATAAATAGAATTATGGGGACAGATAAGTTTAAGTAACAATTTCTCTTTGAAGGTTAGTAATTAGTAATAAAGAAATGCTACTTTCTCTAGCCATTTTGTGCTTGTATTCTAACTAAGGTCAACGGACAAAACCAAAATTATGTGGATCAGTAATTTGTGTGTTTTTATATTTGGTTAGTAACCTGGAAAAGAGATGGAGCACAGAGAGCCTTATAGATATGTTGGACTGGACTTTTACCACAAGCACTTATCTACACACGCTCAGCAGATTATGAAAGCCATTCAATATGATCATAAAAGAATGCAAAACCCGGGAAAAGCCAAATACAGTGAGTGGTCACAAGAGGGCACTATGGCTAACCAAATAGTTTATCACTTTCAGAATACTGTACGTATTTTATGAAGTCATTTTTGATTTAAAGTGATTATTCTACCCTGGAAATAAATATCTGATTTCAGTCAACTGCCACTGAATAACCCAAATCATTATTTATCTGTACACATTTATTTTGAATATTGGTATGGTATGGATTGGTATTGGTATTATTCAGTAGCATGGAAAGATTATTTTTATGTAATTGTTCCCTTAAACTAGTGAAACATAGTACATTTGCCATGATCATCAATTAAAAAAAAATCTGTTAAGATTCTTAGTTTGTTCTGACATACATAGAAGTCAGTTGTCGTATGTAAGAGTATCCAATCAGAATGGCAGTTCCACATATGTATGTCACCTATGGAAGTGTCCAAATTGTCTGGAATGGATTGCCCACTGTCCTTCTGGAAGACAAACCCGGGAAAGGTACAGGTTGGCAAAAGCCAAAGTTTCAGTACTCCAGGGTGTGAGTTGGGGTCCTGCTGGAGTTTGATTGGATAAAATTGCATGGCCAGGTCAGTGGCAAGTTTCCAACCAAAAACATCTAACGTGTTGGGGCTTTGGCTTGCAGGGTTAACAGTAGTCAAATGGGAATAATTATTGTTTCCAGTGTCTGGTCTGCCTCTCCCAAGTCCTCAAGATGAGACAAGCTGGCTTATCTGTCATCAGCGGTGCCTTTGGACTACTGGGCCTGACTCGGGAACTGGATTACCAAGAGTGCCCCAGTGGATTCTGATGTTCCTTTTCTAGGCACCACCTTAGAGCTTACCTGTCTCCTTCCCCAAAGAGGATATTCTACTAAAGTGGCAAGAATGGAAGGAAGAAACACATGTGTTCCATGATAAGACGCTATATCAAATGCAAGGATTAATGGTATTATTATAGTACATATTGAGGTGCTGTAATGTGGAAGTATCCTATTCAGTATTTGGATTTTTTTATTACATGGTCTTGATCCACAAAATACTCTGCAGAACTGATCATTTATTCACAAAAAAACAAATAAAAAATCTGGTAACACATTTGAATTAGTAAATGAAATCCTGTTGAAAATCAAATGTTTTCTCTGTATTCAGTGTGTACATTTTCGATGTGCAGGTATTATTGAACAGGTAATCCGGAAAACTCCCTACTCTTTGTCAAAATAGTGCCATGTGAGCTCCAACACACACTGAAAGAAGTAGTGACTTGAGTTTATTGTTTTCAACTCAGCTGCCACTTTAGTACACTGGGAGACTATCAGCAGATTGCACATTGCACAACCCAAAAACAACACCTGCAATAGTGGTTTCATAGCTTGGTATGTTAAGTTTTTTGTACCATTAAAAGTTTTTTGGTACCATTAAAACTTTCAATCCAATTTCCAACCTAGCCAAAATGAGGTAACTTACAAATGGAACACTTGTCTGACGTTTCAAATATCATTTGTTTCAAGAGCAAATTAGATAGATTTCTGCTAGAAAGTAATATCTCAGGATACAGTACATAGTTTGTGACATGACATGTCAAGCGACTTCGAGAATGGTGGAAGGCGAACTAGATAGACCTTGATCTTCTTTCGCCTAGCAAATTCTTATATTCCATTTTGCATCAAGATTTTGCTATGCTTTGGTTAAAAAGCCCCTGGATTGCTTGGTAATGATTCCAGGAGACTTGTTTTTCAGCTGCGTATTCACTAATAAGCTTGTTCTATATTTTTGCTCTATATTTCAAGAATTGTGTTGTGAGCATTTGTTAGATGAGTATTTTATGCTTTAGTTTTGGATGTGGTAACACATTTGACTGAAAAAATGGAGTTCTGTTTTTTATAATAATAATAATAATCCTTGCATTTGATAAAGCGCCTCATCACGTCGTTGAGATGCTTCACACAATATATTGTAAAGTGCTTCACAGAATATATTGTAAAGTGGATTGACTGTATATTTTGTGGGAAATACACTGCAGCCTATTGTGCACAGCAGTGCCCTAACAAACAGTCGTATATTGAGTGACCAAATTAAAAATAATTGAAGTCTCTAATTTCCAAAACATACGTTTCTTGTTGTTCACGCATTCCCACAGTATGCCTACCATGTGCAAATGTTGTTATTTGAATAATGTACTGAACTAAAATTAGCTGAATGTAACGCAAGATTTTCTTTAGATCATTGGAACCACTACATGGAGGAAATTGCCACAGATGGATGTAACAGGAGGAAGACAGGAACAGGTGTAGTGCTTCAGGAGGTAGAATATTGGCAGAATGAAGAAAGGTGAGATGACGTTTATTCACTTTTTTTGTAAGTTAAATTGGGCACATTAATTCTTATTCGAAAGCAAAATATTCAGTGTCGAGTCAACATGCCAATACAGAAAATGTTGCAATGACCGTGTATCATATCTGGAAAATACTCGGACTTCGAAATTGCTGCACTATTTTACTAAATGCTTTTACTGAAGCTTATGTCAATTTGAATAAATCTAAAACATGTGCTTTGCATGAGCATATTGTTAAAATATTTTATCCTTAATTTCTTTATGATGTGGACTCTTTTTGTGGAGTCCTGTAATAATAATAATAATCTTTGCATTTAATGAGGCGCCTTTCACATCTTCTAGACATCTCAAAGCGCTTCCCAAAATATACTGTAAAATGAATTGACTGTATATTTGTGGGCAAATGCGGCAGCCAATTGTGCACACAAACAGTCATTGATCAATGTGTATTTTGGAGGGGGGGAAGGAAATTTGCCGAAGATTTTGCCCTGTCTGGAATCGAACCCACGTCTCTCGCTTGTAAGGCGAGTGCTCTAACCACTAAGCTGCAGGACTCTAACTCTAACCACTGTAGATCAATGGGGGGTTAGAGCATTCTTGCAAGCGAGAGACCTGGGTTTGATTCCCAAAAGGGCGAAACCATGGGCAAGTTGATCCTTTAAGAATAAAATAAAATAATAATTTGGTCAATCAGTCCACGACCGTTTGTGGGGTACTTGTGTGCGCAATTGACTGCCACATTTCACTCACAAATATACAGTCAATTCACTTTCCAGTATATTCTGTGAAGCGCTTAGAGATATCTAGAAGATACGCTATTTCCTGATAGTGCTATATCAAAATGGAAGGATTATTATTATTACTGTGCGCAATTGGTGCCACATTTTTGCCACAAATATACAGTTAATTCACTTTACAGTATGCTGTGAAGTACCTTGAGACATCTAGAAGACATGAAAAGCGCTATAACAAATGCAAGGATCGCATTCGATAAATATACTGTATCACATATTTATTGTGATGGAAATACAATAAAAGTATAGTGTGAATTTCAGAATTTTGTTTTGCTTAGGTTTGCAGAAATGAAGAATTAAGAGGAAACTGTTTAGTGAAAATGTTGACGTGCGTAAAACATTATTCATAGTTTGTGCCTTAATAGGAAACTTAATTGTATTTTTATCTGTCAGCTTTCTAAATTAGGTTTTCATTGACTGCAATCACACACTGTTAGCCTGTGGCAGGTAACACACATTGGGATGACCTAAGACATAAATAATATGAATAAACAATGCACATTAAAACAATTCTATTGTCTATTCATCATCTGTGGGGAAGAGAAATGAGCTATTAGGCCACCTCATCTATTATTTATGGTTTCTTCAAATACTGACAGCATCAATAACAGCCATTCTCCATTATGTGTTGTAATCTGCAACAACAGTTTTAGATTTATACTGTAAGTCTTATTTCTGATCTGATTTAGTTGAAAATCCATCATAGCTCAAATGATCATTTTAATAAGATAGGCAGTCTGGTGAATCAGTGAGTTCCCCATTGCTATACATTGTGCTCAGCACGTATGAGTGCCTTTGTTTTTTGCTATAATTCTGAAGTGCTTATGAGTGGTTGATTTGGAAAAAGAACAACAATTGGCATTTATAAAGAGCCTTTCACATTGGAAGGATGTCTTTAAACATTTCATACAGCTGCCCAGGAGTCCGAATGTGGGTGGGTCGGAGATAATAAGATTGGGGGCTGAGGGAAAAGTGATCAAAAGCACAGCTGAAAAGATGGTTCTTAAAGCGGGATGATCCATCCAAAACGTGGTTCGCATGATTGACAAATTGTTATTATAAGTGTACAACAACAACATTACATTTGTGGAGCGCCTTTCACATCAGGAGGACATCCCAAGGCGCTGAACTGTCGGGTCAGGACCCGAGCAAGGGAGATAGGCAGGTTAGGGGGGAGCGGAGGGAAAGAGGTGGGAGGGTGGCAGAAGGCACAATCAAAAAGAAGGGTGTTGAGACTGGCTTTGAAGGAGGCAAGGGAGGAAGCGAAGCGAAGGGACTGTGGGATGGAGTTCTAGAGTATGGAGACAGAGAGGCCGAAAGCCCGCCGCCAATGGTAAGGTGGGTTGAGCGGGAGACATGGAGCAGACCAGAGCCCGCTGAACGGAGGGGGCGAGCAGGTTGGTAGGGATTCGGCAGGTCAGGGAGATAACAAAGGGCAAGGCCGTGGATGGCCTTGAAAGTGAGGAACTTGAATTAGAGTAACGTAGTGTAGGTTGCCTTAACTGCAGTGACATTTCACTACATATATAATAATCTTTGCATTTGATATAGTGCCTTATCCGATATACATATACTGTGTACACTATATAATATATAGAGTGACCTTTATCAAAGGTAAGCTTTAAATACATAACCCTTCCAGATTTTCAGTTGTATTTTAACAACTGACAGCATCAAGATCCATTGCACGTTATGTGTTAACTAAACCTGAAACCCTTATGCAGTAAGAACCTGTATGTAGAAATTGTGTTCCACTATTGTGTTAATATCTTTCTTGTGACTGCTGTCCTTTGGAACAACGTGGATTCTATTGAAAGGCTCTATACAAATGTAATTTTATTGTTGTTATATCAATAGGGATACAGATAACAAGAAACAATCTCAATAGGGATGCTTTAAAGAGAGATAGAGAGTTATTTAGGTCGTATAGAGGTATAAAAGGATATGTTGAAAGGGCAGGGCATGGAATTTAACCATCTGCCAAAATCAAATAAACTAGTGGAACAGCTCAATGGCTGTTTGATCCCCTACTGTTTCATATGTTCCCATGCTGTTGGATGAGGCATGATGCATCAACACTCCACAGTTGTCGTATTGTAAGAACTCAGGCACAGAGAATAAAAATTATTTTTGCCCCATTTATATGATGCAACTAATTCAGTGTTTCCACTATGCTGACTCATGCTTTTTTTTATTAAAAAAATTCTGCCTCCTGCAAATTTGTTTCAATACATATTATCCCAGACTTGAATCATATGTTATCCTGTAGCTCAGTGGTTAGAGCACTCGCCTTACAAATGTGAGACCTGTGTTCGATTCCAGCCAGGTCAGGGCAAAACCTTGGGCAAGTTTCCTTACTTCACATGCCTAATAATAATCCTTCCAAAAAAAACACAATAATAAAATTGGTCACTTCAATCCCTGACTGTTTGCGGGACACTGCTGTGCGCAATTGGCTGCCACGTTTCACCCACAAATATACAGTCAATTCACTTTACAGTATGTTCTGTGAAGCGCTTTGAGACAACTAGAAGACGTGAAAAGCGCTGTATCAAATTCAAGGATTTTTATTATTATTATCCTGCTTAAACTTCTAAATGGCTCAGAGCCACTAAATCAATGTGCATTGTGGTAGCTGGCATTGTTCATTGTTGTCTCATCAGGAGGTACCAGCAGTGTCAATATGTTGGTGTATGTAAGGATGTGCACTAGTGTCAGTGTGGGTTTATCAAACCTGTCTTAAAACAAAATAGAATTTAGAGAATAATTGGGAAATTCTGATAAACATTCATTTTATATTTGAGCTTCATAATTCAGCTTCATGATACAGCACCGTTTAGAAGTAATTAATACTTTTAAAAAATGTTTCTCAGCAGAACACAGACATTTTTTAAACTGAACAGGTGTACTTTATTTACATTTTTGGCTCACTCAGTCGCCATCCACTGGCTGGCATTTGTGCTGAACTGGCTGATTTCGAAGTCATTAGATCACCATCAATGTCACTTCCAACTTTGCACATGTGCATCAAACAGCAAGCTGGCTGTGACTCAATAATAATGATCCTTGGTTTTGATAAAGTGCCTTCAAATGTCATTGAGATGACTCACAGCGCTTTACAGGAGATATTAAAAGTGATGTGACTGTGTTTATTTTTTAATAAACGCAGCAAACAATTTTGAGGCAAGGATTGTCCCACAAACATTTTTTGGAGGAATGTTGACCAAGACACCAGATACAATCACAGCCCCTCTGATCTCAATCCCTCCAAAATAAGATCATCATTTGGAATGCTATTTTTACTTCTAATACATTAAGTTTACTCTGAAAAATGTACTTAGGATTATACTGGATACAGATGCAATATGCTATCGCTTGCTTTCTTCATTTTATATTTCAGTTTAAATTTAAATAATACTGAGCCACACACACATGCAGGAATGTCTCAGGTTTGATTTCTAGTCTAAGATCATCTCCATTATGGAGGCTGCAGGAGAGTTACAATTGATCTCAACGTTCCTAAGGTAAAGAGGTGAAAAACTAGCCTGTGCCTTGCTCTTAATTCCTAACTATAGATTTATGCTGTTAAGTGAGCATGTGGACCTTGGATAAGGATACAGATGGGATTGGCTTTGATGTCTACCCCAACTAACAATCGAGTAGTCTGCTGACATTTGCTCGGAAAGCTCACATATAATTTAATAATCATAATAATCCTTGCATTTGATATAGGGTCTTATCACATTGTTGAGACACCAAAGCACTTCAAAGGATATACTGTAATGTGGTGTGACTGTATATTTTGTGGGCTAACAGTATGGCTAGGAAACAGCGATAACAATATAGTATAATAACATTACAGGAAAATTTGTTTCGTGACTTATACAAGGAAAATTTTAATTTAAACACTACAGATGAGATAATACAACAAATTGTTTAGAAGTGCTTTTTCAGTTAAACAAATGCCATTGCTTTCTACATCAATGACAGCTGTTTTACATGTTACACTACTTAAAGGAATGATTCAGCAAGTTGAGAGATTGCAAATGCTGCTCCATTCTTGTTAGCAGTTTCAGCAGACCGTGGAACAAAGCAGAGGACTGAATTCCAATTACCAAAACCCTGAAATGCAAAATTGTAAACGCTGTAGCCTAGAGAGTCTTACCTCTGGCTACAAGGTCCACATAACAGATGAAACTGTTTACTGTTGGTGGTGTCACTCAGTGAAGAAACCAAAATACTGAGCAGATTATTATAAATTTACCATCAAATTGATTGTACAAAAGTGATGGCAGCAGGGTTTCTGCTTAGGTTTTACAGAAATAAAGGGACACAAGAGTAGTTATCCTTGGCATGTAATTGTCGATTTGATTAGCTAATTTGCATTCCTATAATAATCCTTGTGATTTAGCGACTTTGTATTTTGTGTGCAAAAGGCGGTCGTGGTTAGCATACAGCAATGTCCCACTGCCTTTCAGTGGTTGACCAATTTTATTTGTGTGATTTGTTGGCCAGGAACCCGAGAGATACTCCCTCTCTTTTCTAATAGTGCCATCTCGGTTTAACAATTAATCCGAAGAACAACTCTGACAATGAACCCCTACCCCCCCAGCGTTGCATTGGTGTGTCAGTTTGGACAATGTAATTCCAACTCCAGAGGCGAGAGTATTACTGCTGAGCTAATTTGACACAGAATAATTGCTGTGTTTTTTTTTGCATTTAGCTTGTACTGGAGTGGTTAGCTGCTCATAGAGTAATACAGGCTATTCGGACCTTCAAATCTCCACTGGTGTTTTTCACTGGGTGAACTGCTTAATCTAATCCCATTCTCCACTTCACACCCTTTATAACCTTTAGTAATTTATTTTTGAAGCATCTATCTAATTCCCTTTTAAAGTAATCTGACACTGATTCAACAAGAGTTTGTAACAGAATTCCACATAACAACCACTCGCTGTGTAAAGAAGTTCAGGTAGAATTTGAAATGTTTTTCAACGCTCCTGGTGTTGGTTACAAAACGTTTGATATCTATTGCAGCATGAACACTCGTCTGCAGGTAAGAGAAATTGCTGTCTTTTAGCTTGTTCAGACATCATGTAATTTCTTGTTATTGGGGTAACTAAGTTTTTTTTGCTCAATATTTGTTGCCTAGGCTTCATCAATTGAAGAATTCTACAATTCTACTCTCTCTGTCCCAGAAATAATTTATAAGCGATCTTAAGCCATAGGCTTAGCCTACAACAACAACAATAAGACTATATTTGAATAGCGCTTTTCCTGTTGGGAGGACGTCACAAGGTGCTGGACAATCAGTGTTTCAGACATGGACTGGGGGTCAGGATTGGGGAGAATAGAGGGCAGGGGTGGGGGAAGTAGGGTGACTGAAAGCATGGTCAAAGAGGAGGATCTGGAGATGGGTTCCAGTTGAAGCAAGGGAGGGGGCAAGGCAGAGGGACTACAGGATGGAGTTCCAGAGGGTGGGGGCAGAGTGGCTGAAGGCTCGCCTGTTAATGGTGGGGCGGCCGAGGCAGGGGATGTGAAGCAGGCCGGAGCCCGCTGAGCAGAGATTGCAGAGGCAAAGACTGGAGCAAGGCCATGGCAAGGCTTTGAATGTGACAACCAGGATCTTGAACTGTATCCTCTGTGTGATGGGAAGCCAGTGGAGTCAGGCGGTAATGAGGTGATCGGGTCACGGAGCATGGTGTGGCAGTGGACAAGAGCTACAGAGTTCTGGATGATAATGTAGTAGTACTGTAATAATGTAATACAGTACAAGGGATAATAAATAACGCTCAAAAATTGTACCTCTTTCTGATTTTCCCCTTTTATTTTGATTTATGATCATCTGCAGTTTGTTCTCCTTGTAACACATTATGATAAAAAAAAATCTTATTTTTAAGACAAGACAAAATAATGGGGGAACGGACATGTGTTTTTATGCCTAAGAGTTTGGCGAGCAACAAGCAAGATATTTGAGCAAAAATTTGCATTACATGAAAGAAAGATAGTTCACTGCCTCTGGCAATATAAGATTCAGATACCCAAGTGTTGTTTATGGGGTCATTTATCTTGCTCTTAGGCACCTGATTCTTTCTGCTTAAATTGCATTGTCATTTCCTTCCATAGCCTGTTTTCTGATTGGAGCTATCAAAAATATTATCTTATTTTATCCTGCCGGAAAAAATGGTCTCCAATATGGTGTACAAAGTTATCACGTTGTTGAGACACTTCAAAGCGCTTCAATACAGTATACTGTAAAGTGTTCAGACTGAATAATTGTAGTATTTTTTACTTTCAATATTATGCATTTAATACTAGTTATTAATCTGTATCTCATTTAGAATTCAACTGAAATACCCTACCAGAATGGAGGAAACTGAAAAATGTAGGATGTTTCCTGACCAGAAATCTTTAGTGTCTGGTAAAGTGAAGAAGGTGGTTGGAAATACAAAAACTGAGCAACTTCAGCTGTCTTCTAATATTCCTCATTTCTGGGACAGTAAATCGGAGGAAGTCTTATGCAGGTATTATACAGTATCTAGATAAGTATAAGAACGTAACATTTCACCCATCAAGTCCGCTCACAATAATTGTTACTATGGCCAATAGATTTATGTGGATAAGACACCCCATGAGGAGAAACTGATGCACTACTCCACCATGGTGCCCTAATATCTCAGTCTATTGTAGCCCCATTACCTGTTGTAAGATCTTCATACATCTCTGTACACTCTGCAGGCTTGAGGGACATCTCCCCAACTTTAACTGCAGTATATTTGTTAATGGACACTACACCTATGTTCTTGGATATAATACTTGTACTATTTCTTTCTCTGCGTGATGATCATTCAAAATATTTGTGTTATGTGATGTTTACAAGCTCCAACTCTGACCAGGAATTAAACAGTTCCCAACAGATTTCCTCAGTTCTTTTTTTAATGGCCACTACCAATACTTCAATGACTTAAAACTGACTGTTTCTCCACATTTCACTGAAGAATTTAAATCTAGATATGCTACTGAAACAGAATTTAGTTGTATAAAATATTCAACTAGACGTGAGGAAATGTAGTTTCATTAACATTTAGAAAAACAATGAGACAAACCTTGCTATTTCAATTCGTGAATAAACCCGGAGCTATGTCACATTCCAGGCAATTTTTTTTTTGGCAGAGAAGGTTTGAAGTATGTCCAACTTCAGTCTTTGAATGCAACAAGGCAAAAGATTGACATACCCGTATCTCACACAAGATTTTATAGTGAGAATCAGGCAGCAACGAGTTATGAAAATAGATTTGTAAGCTCATCGCAGTCCTATCAGAATGCAGCAGCACATTTCCAAGTGGTCAAGCAGCAGGATCTTGGAGGTAGGAGTGTTCTAGCTTGTTGGTATAAACTTTGTTCTTTATTTCCTTGCTCCTTTGAGAAAATTACAATTCTACCACTGAAAAAAAATTGAAAACAAAAATGATTAACTGTTCCCTAACCATTTATCCAATCAGAAATGAGATGGTATAAGTTTAAGACAATCACTTAAGATAATTAAATAGGAGACTAGAAAGCATTTCTTTTCATGGCAGGTATTTGAAAATGTGGAATTCTATGTTACAAATCATACTGAAGGCAGAAGCCATAAATTCCTTTTACAACAATCCCACAGTCCATTACAACATCTTCACATCTCTGTATGCACCTTGCAGTGCTTTATAAATGCAAGTTGTTGTTCTGACTGGATTGAAATAAAAATTTATCACCCATGTCTCCTACTTTAACTTATTCTTTCTCAGGACACAAGCACTCTGAGACATAGCTCTGGGTGATGAGCACAATATAAATGGAAGTTGTTGTTTGTCAGTCCATCTATTTTCTTTTTATTGTGCAATCTACAAACTTTTATAACCTAAGGTATTGCCATTACCTATCCATAGTTCTTACATGATACGGTTAAAAAGGTTCCACTGCCATTGATCCACTGTATTAAAATCATGGATAAATATCACTTGGCATCTAAGCCATGTTTGCAGTTTTCCAATTGGTCATAGTCTAGTGCATTCTAGTTACCCAGACTTTTGAGTCACAGCGACTTCTGATGGAGTCAACAATTGTTAACCTTAAAGGGAAAGGGTTAGTGTAGGTGTTAAGTGAGTTTTTTTTTAATGTATGTAAACTGAGCTAAAGGGATTTATAGAATTCTGATGGAATAAGAGTACCTCAGAGTATGCTTTGGGGTAATGCTGGAATTTAACTAGCCAAAATGGCTTGCTATTGAAAGCACTGGCTGGCAGGCTTTCTTACTGCATGTCTTTCTAGGTTTATCCTATCCATTGGGGCTTTGGCCCTTGTTGAAAAAAACTGCATAAACTGCATAACTGCATTCTATTTATCCCTTTTGCTTACATTGTGTGTGTATATGGAGAATATTACAGTTCTTTACTATCCAAACGTTGTTTTACACTCTGAAACAATTAGCTGCACAATTGGTGCAATTCTGGTGTTGAACTCTAAATGCAGTGTTGTGTTTCTTATTGCTTTCAAGATTTGTAGTGAAAGGTTTTTATTGAATGCTTTTACATTGAGGTAATGTGATAAAGTGTGCCTAGGAAATGCAAAGTGGAACGAAAATGTAACAATCAAAGGATCAAGTGACTTGTGAAGTTATATTTGTTCTCTCAAGAGACATTTGAAAATATTTTGGAAGAGTAGTCCATCAATGCACCCTTCTGTCTCTTGCTGTTCTGTATTCCACTCTGCAAAACATTGTCTTTGGAATCTGGATTTGTTATTCTTTCCTGGCTAGATGGATTCTGACTACAATGGTGAGCAAGGAAATTGTGTGAACTAGGAATATGATTTGTGATTTGCTGAGCATTTTTGCCAGTGGTACCATTAATAGGATTGGATGCTTTGTCAGAGAAATGCAGACGTACTATGTTGATGTGCAGTGAAGTCAATAGGCACTATCACAAATTTGAAAAGTAATGTTATATTAGAGCTGAATTGCATTTACAAACATTAAGTACCTTAAACTGCATCATAATGCAAAGCGCTCTGAGACACCGTCCGGCGTGGGGGGCGTTATATAAATCAAAGGTGTTGTTGTTTTTGTAAGATACCACGACGATGAATTTTTTGCAATGTTAGAAACTGGTTGATTGGTATTTTATTGTGGGAAAAAAAGCTTGTTATGTTCCCCCTTCATTCTGTTTCTTGAAATAAATAACCCTGTAATAATGCAAAGTATTTTGTCAGTTCTTTTGTTCCGAACCTGTCTTTGATTATTAGTCGCCCAACACTGAAGCTTTCTGGATGGTGATTTTTTTGTTTATTGGAGGGAATCCTGTGTCAGAAGTAATAGTTCACATTGGAGACTGATGGGTTGAACTTCTGAACCAACAGACAATGGAACAATGTTTTCATTTAACTTGAGGACTGTCATTTTGTATGAAGTTTTGATTTAATGCATTGGCAGTGGGAAAATGCAGCTCAATTCATCTGTGCTTAGAAATTGTACTCCATGTGGCAATCATGTGTAAACTCAGAGTAAAACACAGATTTTGCACAAAATAGAGGGGGGGAATCACAGGCACCATTAATTATGTAACTTGATTGATTGTTAATTACATAATTAATTTTATCTTGATTAAGAGCAGTACAAGCTGAGACTAGTTTTTTTTTATCAACAATTGTTAGGAGTCTGAAAAGCTGGATTTTAACTTGAAAGAAGAAACATTGGAGAAAGAACAAAAAGTGGAAGCTCTGTGAAAAATGATATAAATAGAAATTAAAGTTACTCTAGACAGCCACTCAATGATATGAAAAGTGTATTATTCGTGAGGCTTCTTTGTTAGTTGAAATGACGAAATAAAAACATGAAAGAAAGTTTGAGGCCTCACAATGTTCTTTTGGTTAGTTTCAGGAAACAGAGCTGCTCAAGTTCCGCAAAAAGCTATCTTCCTGATAAAGAACTCCCTTGTGGCCAAATCACAGCTAAACTGTCAGGTGGGTCTAGAATGCAACATTCAAAATAATAATGTGCAAGTAGAGACTTACAATTGCAAAGTGTTTGAATGAAATATGGAGCGCAGTGGGCTGAATATCAGACTGTACATCACAATGATTCTGGGTATGAATCCAGACAGATCCATTCATCTTATCAAATAAATTTCTTCAAAAACTTAGATTTATAATACTTATTTATAATGTAATACATGAGCGTATTTTGTAATCTCCTGACCATTTATAGGATAATAGTCATACACTTCCATTTATGAGTGACGAGTGAAAATGATTGAAACAACAGTGGTGGAAACCAATATAATTTACACTTATGTAGCACCTTTCATATCGGGAGGGTGACCCAAAGCGTTTGACAGTTCTGTCTGGGCACCAGAGCCAAGGCTGGGAGCTGAGGAAAGGGAAAGATGACTGAGGTGCAATCAAAGAGATACGTTTTGAGAAGTACCTTGAAAGAGGGTGGTAGGGATCCAGGCAAGGAGTTCTTGAGAGTGGTTCAAAGTAGCTGAAAGCCTGCTGGCCATTTTAAGGATGGGGGAGAGTGGATAGAGTAGGGGATGTAGAGTAGGCCAGTGTCAGCTGAGTGAAGGGAATGACCAGGTTGGTAAAAGCAACGATAGGTTGTGGCGTGACCAGGGAGGGATTCCATGGCAAAAACGAGGTTTGTGAACTCGATCACCTGGGGAATGGGAGCCAAGCAATGATACTAATCCAGGCACTTGACTCTTGAGTACACACAAGGGACATGAGGTAAATGATAATTTTTTAAAAATTATTTTCTTTTGCCACCTTTGCGTGATTTATTTTCTAATTTAAATGAAAGTTAAGCCTTGAGATGTTTTTCCGACATGAAAGGTGCAATATAAATTTATTTTTGTTGTTATTAAGGAAGAAATTTCACAGAATTTTTACAGTTGGACTTTCCTGTTGCATGTTTTTTATTATACAAAAGAATCAATTGCAAACTTGAACAAAAATTATCTTTTTAGGAGAGTGATTGTTATCCATGGTTGGCAAGCAATTCTACTGAATACATTGTAGACAGTGTGCTTCCCGGTGGCAAGGAAACCTCGAAAAGAAACACCTCATTTTGGGTAGGGCACGGCACAAAGGATCGTACTTTGCTTTGTTGGGATGAACTGGGTTCTGTGCGGAAAAATCAGTATCTAGAGCAGCAGTCCAACATGGCTGTTCCACACCCGCCTTTCGTAGCCCAAACTAAAAAACTATTAACATCAGAGGAACCTTTGAGTTCAGTCCGGGACAAGAATGACAAGTGTCTCAAAAGAAAGCTGGATTCACGGGGACAACATAGAGCAAGGTCAAGCAAGGCAGCCTCCCTAAAACTCCCCGCAGACGATAGTACATGCAAGAGCGACGGTTGTCAGGGTGACTCTGGCACAGAAAGAATGGATCCCGGAAAGCTAAGAGCAAGGGCTCAGATCTGTGATGTCTGTACTCTAGACACTAAACAAAGGACTAAAGTGCTGGAGGAGGTAGAGCATGCGTCTATTCTAATTCTAACTATGGTATATCAAGATGGATCTTCTCAGCTTACTGCAGGAAATGTAAGTTTAAGTTTTGCATAGATTTCTTAAAATACTTACTCATGGCCATTTCAATTAAGAGTAGAATTTGTTTTGAACATTTGAAAGAAACAACCTAACAGAAGGTGTTCACAGTTATCAGGAGCTTTAATTGTGTAAAATAAGGAGAACCTATTTGTACTGGCCAGTGGGTCTGTAAACAGATGACACAAATATGAAGATAATTGGTAATGGAACCAGAGAGGAAGAAAAATATTTTTACACTGTGAGTTATTACGATCTGGAATGCATTATCTGACAGGGAGGTGGAAGCAGATTCAATAAAAGATTTCAAAGGGAACTGAACTTGAAAACAAAAAAAATTGCAAGGCTATGGGACAAAGTGGGGGAGTGAGACACGATGGGCTGAATGGATTCTTTCTGTGCTGTAAGATTCACTGAACTGACAGGGCTAGTTATATTCTATTCTGCTTCATATAACAACAGAATTACACTTCTATTGCACCTTTCATGTCCAGAGGACGTCCCAAGGCGTTGGACAGTCACTGTGTCAGACCCGAGCTGGAGACAGGGTTGGGAGGGAAGTGGGGGATTAGGAGTTGCCAATGGGACCATTGCAGAGGAGAGTTTTGAGGCGGGACGTGAAGGAAGCCAGGGAGGTGGGGAAGCGGAGGGACTGCGGCAAGGATTTCCAGAGGTTGGGGGCAAAGTGGCTAAAGTCGCCTGCCAATGGTGGGTCAGGTGGAGCAGGTCAGAGCATTCCAGATCTTTACTGTCGTCACTTTCCAACCACAAGACTAATTTTCTTGCTAATTATGAAAGCTAATGTGGATTAATACCCCCTAATGAAGGTTAAGATAATAAGATTATGTAGAATTGCCCACCTGTTTTGTGTGAGCAATTACCAGAGAAGAAAATAATTTGGTCAGTCAATCCATGACGTTTGTAAGATATTGCTGTGTGCAATTGGTTGCTGCGTTTCATCCACAAAATATACAGTAAATTAATTCACTTTACAGTATATTACAGTATATTCCGTGAAGTGTTTTGACACGCCTTGAAAATAAAATATGGCTCTATATCAAATGTGAAAATTATTATTATGATGATTCTATTCTAAGGTAATTAATATAGACTTAAGTTTATAACTTTGCTATGATGCACCTTTCATAGGAATCTGTCTCTTCAGTGGTTAGCAGTATCCTTGTGTTGCTATTGAATCAGTCGGGTGGCTCGCCCTCTGTCACATGCCTTGAAGGCATAGCTTTAGATGATGCCCTCCTTGAAACACACCAGGATGGCAAGTATTTTCACCTAAAACTGGAACAAAGTCCAACCTGGTTGAAACAAGATCCCAATGACAGGGAGTTTGTCAGGTGAGAGCTGGAATGCATTTATGGTACAAACAAATTATGTTTGTGTTCTCAACTATGAAATAGTTTATTTAGGTTTCATCTGGAGCTCTAGAATTAAAATCATCTTGGAAGCAATTCTCCTTTATCCAAGGGGAATTATGAAACATTCACCCTGCTACAAGAAGTCTAAGATTAGTTGCTATTTCTGGGTAAAAGTCAAATTAATTACTTTACTAATTACGGCACAAAAGGAGGCCATTCCTTTGTCAATGGCAATCTTTCAGGTAATTTTCAATCCACGACTGTTTGTGGGACACTGCTGTGCGCAATTGGCTGCCGTGCTTCGCCCACAAATATACAGTCAATTCACTTTACAGTATATTCCGTGAAGCGTTTTGAGACATCTCAAAGACATGAAAACCGCTTTGAGATGTCTAGAAGACAAGCTATATCAAATGGAAAGATTATTATTATTAATAATAAGATGTATGGGTTCATTCATTGACTGCCACAAGAAGCAGAGGGATCAAAGTTGTATGTGTGTATGTATGTGTTGGAAGGGGTGTAGTTTATATTAGTGGCTGACTGGAGCATTGCAAGGACCAGTCCCTCTGATATAATATTTATGATCAGTAATAATCGTGGAAATTGAATATTGAATTTTTCACCCATTTGTTATGTTGATATCTAGAGAAAGACTATGCAATTATCCTGCAGTGCACATTATAAAACCCCTGTGATGTGTCTCATACATTTTACCCCCTTTTAAGCTATTTATTTTCTAAAAATTGTCCAGGCATTGTGTTTTTGAAGGCAATACTGCACTGAATCACTTGTGACATGTTGTTGTATTATCTTAAGAAAAGCCCACTACAGAACTTTGTTCAACCGTAGATTGAGCCACACTTTCATAGATTCGTAGATTGATAGAATTTTACGGCACAAAAGGAGGCCATTCCTTTGTCAATGGCAATCTTTCAGGCAATTTATTTTCTAAAAATCGTCCAGACCAAAGGCTTATAGGCTGAATATGTGGAATATTTCTCTACCTGACTGAACTATCTTATATATGAGGTGTTTCACAACATTCCTTTATGTGGAGGTATCAGATGCTGCTTGTGCATCAATTGTTTTGAAATTTGTGGATTTGCTTATTTACTGGTGATTGGAAACTCTTCCCACCCTGTGGGTTTGATTTGAAGATCTGGAAGCAATTTTATATTCTATTGCTGTTGCATAATAACAACAATAACAACAAAATTACACTTATAGAGTGCCTTTCACGTCGGGAGGAGATCCCAAGGCGCTGAACAGTCAGGAGGTACCAATGTAATTTGGTCAGTGACCTGTTATATACTATGTTCAAATGGTTTTCTCCGCAATTATGACAGCTCGGCCCAGGAGAAGGGGGGAAATCCAGGAGGGGTAGGGGGTATTCGAAAGGGAATTTAAAAAAAAATCAGCATTTCATAATATGTTTGAAATGATAATTACTATGTAATGTCGCACATTTCACCCGAATTGCTTGGTAGAATTATTCTTTCTTTGTCAGAGCTTCCAAATCAACTAGCTTTGAAATATTAATATAAACTGCTCCACATATTTATGATTTGACCAGCAGCTGGAAGGTATTGATGTCTGATTTCCTGTTTCAGAGTTCTGCTGCTTCATATCCTGAGTCGCAAAGGCTGCATTGTTTGCTTCAAAGCTAAGGATCTGCTGCGGACTGTACTTCACTACTGTACAGACAGTGTTTGCTTGCAGCAAGGTACTGTACAATCAATCATTATACAACCTCATTAATTACTTATATTCCATTAATCTAAGCACTGGCTTTAGAGCTAACCGGAGAACTTCCTCGGGTGGGAGAAAGTAAGACAAGAAGAATGATCTGCTAATGCATCTGCTAGTGGACAGATAGGATGTTGGCACAAAGCAAATTAAGGGAAAACTGAACTCTCCCTGACCCCATTTCATGATTTTTCAGTTCAGGCTGAGAACTGAAGCAAATCACTAGCTTCCCTTGGATCATAATACTGTACTTTGGTCAGGTTTAAATGTATCATTCACTTCACTTTGTGACCCACAGTCCCCCGATGTTCCGTCAGCCTGCCTTTCGGACATCAGGCGCTGGATGAGCACAAATTTCTTGCAGCTGAATGTTGACAAGACGGAGGCCATACTCCTTGGCTCTCGTCAACATCTCCATTCGCACGGCTCTCACCTCCTCCACCTTCCCAGCCTGCCCCTCAAACTCACCGAACCTGTGCGCAACCTTGGCATCAGGTTCGACCCCCAACTTTCCTTCCTCCCCCACATCCGGTCCGTCACCAGCACTGCCTTCTACCACCTCCGACGGATCGCCCGTCTCCGGCAATACCTCACATTAAAAGCCGCCGAAACCTTGGTCCATGCCTTTGTCACCTCTCGGCTGGACTACTGCAACACCCTCCTCACCGGTCTCCCCTCCACCACTATCCACAAAATCCAGCTTATCCAGAACTTTGCTGCCTGCATACTCACCCGCTCTAAGCTTCGCTCCCCCATTACCCCAGTCCTTGCCAGACTTCACTGGCTCCCTATCCCAGAGAGGATCGACTTCAAGATCCTCACCCTTGTTTTCAAATCCCTCCACTCCTCTGCACCCCCCTATCTCTCTGATCTCCTCTCCCCACAACCCAGCACCCGCTGCCTTCGCTCCTCTGGGTCTGGCCTCCTCCGTGTCCCCCGAGTTCTCCGCTCCACCCTCAGCGGCCGTGCCTTTAGCCACTACGCCCCAAAGCTCTGGAACTCCCTTCCTCACTCGCTTCGCCTCGCCCCCTCTCTTCCCAGTTTCAGGTCACAGTTGAAGACCTTTCTCTTCGACCGAGCTTTTGGTCACCTTCCTGCCCCTGCTCCTGGCTCGGTCCCGGGACCCGCTACTGTGAAGCGCTCTGAGACGCCTTCTGGCGTGGAGGGCGCTATGTAAATCGAAGTTGTTGTTGTTGTTATCATTCAGAACACATATCCTCTCCTACACCAGACTCCACCAGGCTGATCACTGTCGTCCTCGCTCAGGCCCACTGTGACCACTGCCACTTTCTCCTCCTGCAACACAGTATTCCAACAGTTGAAATGTATGCGCAAGGAAGAATGATCAAACATTCTGCCCGCATTACAAAACGATTATCATGATCTTCATCTGCTCAGCATGGATACTGTAGATTTTAAGGGACTGAGTAAAATTTCACCAACGGTCTTAGATACCTGAAGATCTTAGATACATGTATTTACTGTAGCCAGTGATTGGGAAATACTGGATCCAAGGATTGCGGCCTGGCTTCTGGACCCCAGTGACACAGCTTCCTGCTTCGAGACTCTGATTCTTAAATACTGTGAGAGATCTTCGTTATTGGAAACGACTAGTTCAACAGCTGATTCCTCAGGACTCCCGAAGGTCAGTCTTCATGATACTGCCTTTGTTTGGCAAATAGGTACATTGCTATGAACTCTCATGTGTTTTTTCATTAACTCTAATGTTTAGCTATACACAAAATAATGTCTACTTGTTACTTCTTATTTTCAGTTTTCCTTGAATTACCTGCAGTTAGAAATACATTATCCTTGTGGTATACAATTGTTTATGATGCAGTGTGAGCTTTCTTAATCAAAGAAATTACAACGTAGGAAGAGGCCTCTCATTCAGCCTAACTGATACTAGCTCATCCACTGACACTAATTGTTCTATTATTATAGAGATAATAATCTCTGAAGAAAAAAAATTGGCAATTGGCTGCCACGTTTCAACCACAAATATACAGTCAATTCACTTTACAGTATATTCTGTGAAGTGCTTTGAGACATCTAAAAGACATGAAAAGCACTATATCAAACGCGAGAATTAGTATTTTATTATTTTAATCCCTGACTTTTCAGCACACTTCCTATATTCCCCCTCTTCAATTCCCTTTTAAATGTTGTTACGATTTCAGTCTAAGTGGCCATTTGCATCTATTCTTAAATTTACTTTCAAAACTAATTCAGGTTGGAAAAAAAAACAAAGGAATGGTGTACCCTAAATTGTATATCAATGATGTTGAGAACCAGATGTAGGGCAGGTCGCTGTTGTGAAATTAATACAATTAATACATGTTTTTTTAAAACGTGAGTGGAAGGTGAAAAGGCCATGAAAAAAGCAATTGGATTGTGTTTTGTTTATATATGAATAGCAAAGCAAGGAAGCGATGTTTAATGTCATCAGTATCACACACAAATCATTGATTACACTTTAATTGGCATTGATAGACCCAGAACCTTTTATAGAAAATACATCAATGGTCTGGAAAGGGCCCAGAATAGATTTGTAGAGTTCGTATTATGGATGAGTGGCTGGAATTATGAGGATTGTCTCAAAAAAATGTGATTTTTCACTGCAATAGAAAAAATTAAGAGTCAGTGGGGTGTGAGGTGGTGGGGGTTAAAATAGACATGTTCATGCTATTCACATTATTATATCATGAAATGCAAGTGGCTACTGAGACTGAAATCATAACAACATTTAAAAGGGAATTGAAGAGTGGGAATATAGGAAGTGTGCTGAAAGTTCAGGGATTAATAATAATAAAATAATAATCCTCGCATTTGATATAGTGCTTTTCATGGCTTCTGGATGTCTCAAAGAGCTTCACAGAATACTGTAAAGTGAATTGACTGTACATTTGTGGCCGAAACGTGGCAGCCAATAGCCAATTTTTTTCTTCAGGAATTATTATCCCTCTACAATAGTAGAATAATTAGTGTCAGTGGATGAGCTGGTACCAATTAGGCTCAATGAAAGGCCTCTTCCTACATTGGAATTTCTATAGCATGCCCCAGGGATGTGTTAAACTTGGTGCACTCAGCCTTAACTGAGACCAGGGCCACACTATAGGGATTCCTGGCATTTTTTCAGACTTTCCAAATTGGGATTCATGATGCTATGATGAAAACTGAAGAAGCTGCTTTGTAAAGAAACTAGATTTTTAAAAATTAAAATATGTTTATGGCATTATTGTAATTTGGTACTTTCTTCAAGGTTTCCTTCAGGTCTCGTACTGCAACGAAGAGGATGGGGAAGGCCATCTGCACCAAGGTCTCTCCCAAAGTAAGTACTGTACATAGTATGGATGTAGTGACTCTTAAATCAGATTTTACGCACTCACACAAGATGGCTCTGAATTTGCATGTTGTGCCCTCGATCCAGTGTGTCCAAAGCAACAGCAGCACAAAAAATATACATTTATATTGGGCCATTCATGCCAGGAGGACATCTCAAAGTGCCTCACACAACTGATTGGGAACCTCAGATGGAGGGAAAGGGGGAAAAGTGACCAAAAGTGCAGTTGAGAAGGTTTTAAGGCAGGCTTACCAGTTAATGTTATGAATCAAACTGTTAAAAATAACAAATGAAAGAAAGAACAATGAATAGTTTTGCTCTGTGAACTGATTATGAAGAGGGAGATGGATATACAGTGGGCAGTGAAACAAGAGCAGTTACACCTCCTATGCAAAAATGGCTTAGGTTCTGTTGGGCCTCACTCATCCAGCAGGGGGAGACATAGTCCATAATAGCACAAGCAGAGCATTATCTTTTGCAAGGTATGGTGAGTTACTCAACAACAACAATTTGCACTGACATCATACCTTTCATTAGGGAGAGAATTTTCCAAAGATAGAATGGGAGTCCGAGCTTCGAGGGAGACGAGTGGTAGCGGGGAGAATGCCAGAGATGCAGTCAAAACCATTGGTTAAAGATACAGCAGAGAAGCAAGAGGTCAAGGGCAGGGAAAAAGGGGCTGGAAGTTCACCCACTGATGAAGTGGTGGAGCATGGGGCAGACATGAAGCAACAACAACAACAAAATTACATTTATGTAGCGCCTTTCACATTGGCAGGATGTCTCACGCAGGTCAGAGTTGGAGAAGCAGAAAGAGTGGCAGAGAGTAGGGTCAACCAAATTCTTTAAAATGTTTTAAGTATGGATCTGTTCCGTGCAGAAAAGGGAGCAATGTTGCCTTTGTTAAATAAATATTTTAGTCCTCTGATTTTCAAATGCACTTAAATTGCAGGATCTGTGCGCTGGCCTTCACAAACTTCACCACCTCATGATGAATCTTCGCGCCAGATTACAGGCAAGCCTTTCATCATTTAAATCTATCAGAGAACATCACTTGTGTTCAGTATAACCATGGAAATAATTAGTAAATAATTAATCGGAAAGGGACACATGATGGAGGTTGCATCAGAAAATTAATCAGTACACAAATGGTATAAATACAAGCTTCCCTTCACTAAATGAAAACGGAACCTACTCTTTAAGAGTGCATTTGGTTAACTCCTTGTACAGATGTCATCTGTGAGGTTTTTATTAAATTGATTTATTTATTAGCATGGTGGAATTGTTTGGAAGCAACACTGCTCAGCAACAGCAACAACACAACTGGATGTAATAGTTCTTGTGTTCTATACATATGCATAAACTACGTATTACTGTGGGTAATGATGCTCTGCTTACTGGTACATTCAGTGCACTTTGACAATGTACACAATTAGTGTGATTTCCTGCACTAGATGTGCTGAAACTCCGACTCATGGAATATCAACCTATTTTCTACAATCTACTGTATTACTGTGCTAGACAAATGCAAGCCGTTACAATGCATAAGGGGTTAACACGTGGAATGTGATATTATGATTGGTGATAATTATCACATCAACTAATGTTTTGGCCAAAAGCAGTGAATAGTTATTGATGGTCAGGTGAGGAAGGAGGGAGGGGCTTTACCCCTCAGGTAACTATTGACTGTTTCTATCCACATATTTGGGCAACAGTATGACAACTATCACATGTGCATTTCCTCCCACCCCACACCAATTTGGAATCACCAACCTTGTCCATCCTCTTCGACGAACCCATCGGCAACTCCTTATCCCCCCTTTCTCAACCACCCCCCACTGTACCCAGCTCGGGTCTGAAGCAATAGCTGTCCAGCGCCTTGGGACGTCCTCCTGACGTGAAAGTCGCTGTACACCAATGTAATTTTGTTGTTGTATTTTTCTATTTTACAGGGCCAATGTCTGTGGAAATTATTCTGCATTATGGAGCTCAAATTGATCCCTGTTTTGGCAGGTAATGACCTACTGAACAAATATTAGTATTATATTCTCTGGCTACGGCAGAGATCTTTTCAAGTCCCCAAATCATGAAAAAAAAGTGTCAAATATTTGTCGCATTTGTTCTTGCTACTTTTGTCTCCCGATCCTTCAAAGTTGAATTAGGCTTGGTTCATATTTGTGTCTTTGTTTGCAGTGATGGAAAATTGCAGAATACATGTTAATAAAGATGGACTGAAGAGAACATCTGAACTTCTAGGGGTATCTATTTTCACTGACCTATTTAATACAGTCGGCAATCTAATATGCAATATTGTTAAACAGGATTTGAAGCACTAATTAACATATTTGGTACAATATTTGGGCATTTTACTCTCCTCTTCAATTTCTTTTTAGCAAGAGAGCAACAACAACTTCAATTTATATAGCGCCCTCCACGCCAGACGGCGTCTCAGAGCGCTTCACAATAACAGATCCCGGGGCAGGGGGAGAACGGTGACCAAAGGCGCGGTCGAAGAGAAAGGTCTTCAGCTGTGACCTGACACTGGGAAGAGAGGGGGGTGAGGCGAAGGGAGTTAGGAAGGGAGTTCCAGAGCCTCGGAGTGTAGTGGCTGAAGGCACGGCCGCCGAGGGTGGAGCGAAGGATTCGGAGGACATGGAGGAGACCAGACCCAGGGGAGCATGAGCAGGTCACGATTTTCATCCATGTGAATGGGAAGCCTAATTTCCTGCTCTCTCCTTTAATATTCCCCCTTTTAAAGGCCATCAGATTTTTTTTTAAGAAGAACAAATTTAATCTGTCAAATATTTTTCTATTTTCCCCCACCTTCGTCTACTCCTGATAGTCCCTTAGTTTGGTTACCCTCTGAGACACCATTGTTCACGGCTGAGGCATGATAATGAATGTTGGTAGGCAACAACAATAAATTACTTTCATGTCGGGAGGCTGTGCCAAAGCACTAGGCCACTTGATTGAACAGACCGTCACAGCCGAGCTTAGCTACAATGTGCTCATGACCAGGAGCGGGTGCTGAAGAAGGATGAGGATACCTAAACCCACCATGTTACTCTGATAAACCCTCCAAATTTAATAATAATAATCCTTGCATTTGATATAATGCTTTTCACGTCTTCTAGAGAATATACTGTAAAGTGAATTGACTGTACATTTGTGGGTTAAACACAGCAGCCAGTTGCACACAGCAGTGTCCCACAAACAGTTGTGGATTGAAATGGCCCAAATTTATTCTTGTTTTTTGAAGAGATTATTATCAGGCTTGTGGAGTAAAGAAACTTGCACAAGGTTTCACCCTGACCTGGCTGAAATCGAACACAGGGCTCACGTTTGTAAGGCGAGTGCTCTAACCACTGAGCTACAGGACTCCATTTAACCTCCCCAAGCAGGCCCAGCTGACACAAGCAAACTCAGAGTTGACCACGATCTGAACCAGTGAGCTCCTGGATCATAACCTGCTGCTCCAACCACTGCACCATCGGGGTTGTCTCCTCAGATTCCCTATTAACAGACTTTGCCTCAACAAATTATCTAAGTGCAGAAATCAATCCTGTGACATCCTGCAACAGCTTGGAAATTACAATGAACCCATTTACAAATATTGCAAATTAGACCCTGTTATCTTTGGGGCTTTACATTTTTAATAATAATCATTGCAAATTGATACAGCTGCTAAAGCATCTAATTGTCTCAAAGTGCTTCACAAATGTCAAGTGTAGTGACTGTGTATTTGTAGGTAAATACTGAAGCCAATTTGTGTACGAGATCCGCAAAACATGAGGTGAATGACTATTTACCTGGAGGATTCTTGACCTAAACAGCAGGAGAAAATCCCTTCTCTTTTTATGTAGTGCTTTGGGATGTGTTCCAATGTGAAAGACACTATACAAATGTAATTTTGTTGTTGTAATTTGTTGTTAAATAGTGTCATAGAATCTTTAATAGATCTGTGAAGTCCTGTAGCTCAATGGTTAGAGCATTCACCTCGCAAGCGAGAGACCTGGTTTTAATTCCAGGCAGGACCAAACCATGGGCAAGTTTTCTTACTCCACACGCCTAATAATAATCTCTCCAAAAAAAAACAAGAATAAATTTGGGCCATTTCAATCCACGACTGTTTGTGAGACACTGCTGTGTGCAATTGGCTGCTGCATTTCGCCCACAGAAATACAGTCAATTCACTTTACAGTATATTCTGTGAAGCGCTTTGAGACATCTAGAAGATGTGAAAAGCACTACATCAAATGCAAGGATTATTATTATAATTATTAATTAGGTGAAGGTTATTAGGTCTACTATTGGGCAGGGTGAAACCTTGGGCAAATTGCCTGACTCCACACACCCAATAATAATCCCTCAAAAAATTATAATAAATTGGTCATTTCAATCCAAGACTGTTTGTAGGCCACTGCTGTACCTAATTGGCTGCCGTGTTTCGCCCACAAATATACAGTCAATTCACTTTACAGTATATTCTGTGAAGCACTTTGAGACGTCTAAAAGACGTGAAAAGCGCTATATCAATTGCAAGGATTATTATTAATTATTATCAACAGGCAGACAGGACCTTGATTTAACGTCTCACCTGGGAAAACCCATCTCTGATAATGCAGCGCCCTCCCAGCATTGCAATGCTCAAGTATCACTCTGGGTGATGTGAATGTGCAGTTCGTTCCCAGCAGCTTTAATTAACACGAGGATCAGTTTGAAAAATTAGCAGCACTGCAAGGACTTACTGGGACGACAAAGCCATCATTGTGCTTATTATGTTGCAAACCTGCAGGTACGACAGAAGCAGCTGGAACAGGAAGCACATCATGTTGTTGGCGAACAGTTCTGCCTGGCAAGCAGCACTCAACTGCGAAAGGTGACTTTTGTTTTTGTCGAAAGCTTAAAGGTAGAACAATCAGAAAAAGATCACTCGCACTGGATCTCAAATTCAAATGTATCAGGAGAATCATACACATTTACAGCACAGAAGGAGACTATTCCTTCTGTTCCCCTCTGCGCAATTGGCAATTTCGCCCACAAATATAAAGATAATTCATTTTACAGTGTAGTCAGATGATGCGAAGCTCAGCCAAGACAATAATATCTCCTTCTCTTTTGTGGACTCAGCACAACTCGCTAGTACGGTCTTTCATACACATGGTGGACGGTATCACCTTGGGCACTTTTCAGCATTTAAAAAACAACAAAAATTCTGATGATCCTTCACGACCCTACTGAGGACCCCCGCGACCCTGATTTGGGTTGGGACACGAGGTTGGGAACCACTGATCTAATGCCTCTTGAAATGGTGTCAAGTACAGGGATTCCCTGCAGGAGTTGCTCTTTATATCCAATGTCACTTTTTCTTTGCGCCATGTTCTGCTGCCATTTTCCTATTTCAACTCAGTTGTTGCCTTCTCATGTGCGGTAGATCCTGTTTGACAAACTGCAGTTGCACCTGCTTTGTGAGAAGAAGAATCTTCCAAAAACAGACCTGCGGCAACAGCAGTCAACATCCGAGGTGGTGGTGAGTCTGACTTCCTATCTATGGTTCAGCACACACTGACTTCATGTCTCCCCTTGATCTATCCCACCACCAGTGGCCAATCATTCAGTCATTCTGCTCTATTCTGCCTCAGCCCCTCCCTCCCCACTGTTAAACCTCGCTTTAAGTCTAATTTATTTTATCCCACTTTCAATCTTCTTTACCAAAGTATACCAAAGTATAGTCATTCTCTTTGATTTGTTTTAATGTTAGTTTTTATGTTATTTTATCATCCTGAACTTCCTAAGTTTTAATGTTATTTTGGTTTGTACTGTACATTAGAAGGGATTTGCAATTTCCAATGGTTGACAGGCTGTTTGATCTGCCACTGTGGAGATAATTCTCTGCGAGAGCTCTAAATGGTTTTGAATGGTTTAATTCATAAATTAGCACACATATTTAAATGAAAATCTACTCTAGTATCTCTTTCTGTCAATCTGCCTAGCTAGGCGGCAGAGTCTCACAGTGCTATTACAACATTTTGATCACATTTATCTAAAATGACTCCTTCTCAAGGAACATTAATAAGATATTAGCATCTAAAAAGATGCCAAGAATAGCTTTCTCCCCAGGAAATCCCCCGCACCATCCTACAGAGTTGTGAGACTTCAGCTCTGATGAGAATTCAGATCCAAGCTAAAGTCTCAGGACTCCTAGTGATGATGTACAGAAGACTGCCTGGAGAAAATACATATCACAACATTGTTCCCTGGCAACCATTCAACGGTAATATCACCAGTGTTGTTTAGACATGGTCTCATTCAACAAACGTGTGTTTACAATGTCAGTGGACATTAAAGGTCCCATGGCGCTATTCAAAAACGAAGGAACCTTCTCCAGATGTGCTCACACTCTCCCAAATAAATTGGGTCATTGCCTTCATGGCTGTGTGTGGGACAGTGTGTGCACAGTTGTCTGCAACCCACAAAACACACAGTCAATACACTTTATAATATATGTCCTGTGAAGTGCTTTGGGATGTCTTAATATGAAAGGCGCTGTAAGGATTATTATTATTATTATATCCCTCCCACCATGATATTAGATGTCTTTCAATGTGAATAATAAAAATAACCTTTGCATTTAAGGCACTACAGTAAAACCTCGATAATTGAACATTCCGAAGGATGGCAATTTAGGATTAGGGTTAGGCAGCAAGATTTCAAATTACATACAGTATTAGATTTTTTTTCTGATGTCGGCAAATCTCCAGAAGTTCAGAACAGCTGCTTGTAGTTCCTGGCGTGGCCGCTCTGCCATCCGGCGCTATGGGTGGAGCTTGGCTGTTGTTTGGCTTCAGTGCTGTGTTTACAGCTCATGTGGTGTATTCCCCAGCCATTGCTAGGGTAGGTTCTAAATACCAGCAAACTCCAAAATCCGGGAGGTGAGAGGGCCCAACCGGACCATTATCAAGGTTTTACTGCATATCACAATGATGTGACATCTCAAGGTGCTTCACAGAATATATTGTAAAGTGGAGTGACTGTATCATTTGTGGTCAGAACATAAAAGGTGCTACATAAATACATTATTGTTATTCTCCAGCTAATGCAGTTACAGGACCTGCATCCACTGCCTAAAATCATCCTGGAGTATAGACAGGTAAGCAAACCCAGCATGAAATTGTGATGCTGTGATTGACAGTGATTGAATTACTGAAGGAAACACCTTTTCCCATGGCCTTAGTCTTAAAACATAACAACTAAACAAAATTGTGTGTGCCAGTTGGAAACCCATCACTTAAGAGTTTACAAACCAAACTGAGAGTTCCATCAAGATTCCACATGGAAATTCCAGAGATTTTATCGGAATGCAATGTTCACTCTATTCCTGGAACACAAATCCCACTTACTTCATTCTGGAAAGTATTAGGCACAGGATGGTAGGAACCAAGGCTTGAGGATCACAGAGTGTGTGTTGGGATACCACTGGATTCTAACCAGCTAAATTCACGTAGCTTGCCATTGATATTGCTGACCAGCAAGTTTTCCCGCTGCTTGTCCAGCTAGGACTGTACCTACCCATTGGGCTTAGGTTTGCGAAGCTTACAGGAGCTAAGTTCTCAGGAGTCCCTGCCCCCGGTGACTGGTCTGCCCTGTGTGTGGGAAGCCAATCAGTCAAGACTCAATGCTCCAGAAAATTTTGGGAAAAAAATTTCAATCCTAAATTTGAAGTCTGCCTTTTTAAGGTCTGTGGAATACTAGTTCTCAAATTCAGAATGGTGAGAAAATGTGTATCTCTGACATATATGTCCTGCTCATTATCACTTTGTCCAGAGTAAAGGGAAAGCCACTAATCTGCTAATGCCCCATATTTCTCAAACTCACTCCCTGAATCCCACTGCCTCAACCCTTTCCATCTAGCTTTAATAAATTACACTTACAACTGTGTAGATAGTCACTATCCTCCCACCTACCTTTCCTCCACTATCCCTGCTTAGTGAATGGCTCAGTTTCTGTAAAGTATTTTGAAATGTTAGCTTACATGGAAGTGCTCTACAGTATACAGTAAATGTAATTGATTGTTATAAACTGGGGAGATTTTTGCGCCTGCACAGATTTGAGTCTGATATAGGAACAGGTACAAAAGAGGGATGATTCTCCAAAGACACGGTTTAACGCAGGCCATTTAGTAAATATAAAATGACCTTTCTAGTCTGACATCCCATTAGTAGGTGTATAAATTCAGTCCTCATGAATGTATAATGGTTTAGAAAGCTATAGAACAAAAACAGTGTTGCATTGCAGCTGGTTCCAGGTTTCTGTTTTCCTTTTATAGATACACAAGATAAAGTCAACATATATAGATGGACTCCTCTCATGTACGAAAAAGGTGAGCTGGTGGGAGGAAGTGAAAATCTGGATTGTTCCATGCAACAACTTTGACAATTATAATAGGGAAAACTCACTGGAGCCTGACATTGTCAATACTTCAGCACATAATGCTGTTCAGCTCTCAGGATTTAAAACACATGGCTTGATATAGGTCTGATGTGCTGTAATGTTCTACCATCTATGAAATGAAACTTTGGTGAAAATGTATCAGTTTTCCAATGTGCTACAGTACATCAGAATATCACACAATATATTGTGGATTCTCACCCATATTCCTTCCACACATCTCACTACAGCCTACAACAACAACAAGAGTAAAATTACATTTGTAAAGCACCTTTCACATCGGGAGGACATCCCAAGGCCCTATCAGGGTAACATGGTGAATGGAGGACAGGCACAGGAGAATGGGGCAGTACAAACACAAGATGTCTGCACTCATAACGACAGGTTTCCGACAATCAGCAAGCAGTTTAATTTATGATATTAGCAAAACAGGTGAAAGCCAGTGAGCAAAGCACACAAACATATCTAAATTAGACTCTGTTTATGTCCTCCTGTTGTGAAAGGCACTATACAAGTCTAATTTTGTTGTTGTTGTTTATTGGAGTGGAGTCCTGTAGCTCAGTGGTTAGAGGAGTCACCTTACAAGCGAGAGACCTAGGTTCAATTCCAGGCAGGACAAAACCTTTGACAAGTTTCCTTACAAATGATAATAATCCCTCAAAAAAAATTGGTTATTTCAATCCATGACTGTTTATGGGACACTGCTGTGCACAATTGGCTGCTTAGGTTCGCCCACAAATATACAGTCAATTCACTTTACAGTATATTTCGTGAAGCGCTTTGAGACGTCTAGAAGATGTCGAAAGCACTATATCAAAATGCAATGATTATTATTATATGGTTCGTGTCTGATTTGTGGGCAGCGTTTCAGAGAAATACATCTACAGTCTTTTCATTGCAGAATTTTGTTTCCTCAATATGGAATCAGACTGGCACAGTGAGCGGGAGACTTTCAGCCAAGCATCCGGTAAGTCCCATTCACATTGTGGCATTCACTTTATGAGTGATAGATTGCTACCATCCATTCCCAAGTAAGTAATAATAATAATCTTCATCCTTGTACAGTATTTGATACAGAGACCATAATTTCAAACTGTCTCAAACCACTTCAGAGGGAATTATTGTTGAGTGGCAGTGGCTGTGTATTTGTAGGCAGCTTTATCGTAGAGGGATTTTTTTCCTTCTGTTTTGTAAATATGCACAACAAATCCTTTTAAGGTAAATCATGAATGCTATGGATGAAATGATGACAGTGCCCTGATATTTATTGTTATCTGACCTCAGTATTTTATTTGGTGCCATCACTGACTACACACAGCTAAGTATTGTCTGACAGAAGACAATACACTGATGTTTATTACTGCATAAAACTGAAGAAGATTTAGTGGCCATCATAACCAATGATGATAAGCACATATTTATTTATTGTCAATCAGAAATGAGTGCTGACACAACTCAGATACAGTAATATCTCATCATTGTGAATTATAGTCCACCTTTGGCACATATCAGAGCCTCAAATCCTTCATAGTCTGAAGATCCCACAAAATTTTGTAATTCTTAAATGGTCTATTCTTTAAAAATGAGTTATGGAAAACTGATTTTGAAATAACAATAATAATAATAATCCATGCATTTGATTTAGTGCCTCATCATGTCTATATGCTTCACGGAATCTATTGTGACATGGATTGACTGTATATTTTGTGGACGAAATGCCGCAGCCAGTGTCCCACAAACAGTCAAAGCTTGAGTGACCAATTTAAAAAAATTGAAAGATTATTCCCCCTGGAAAGCGACCCGCCAATCGACTAACAATAGTGCACTGTAGAAAGAAAGAGAAAAATAAATATTATGACTGAATTGAAGAATATTCCAAATTCCTTTGCAACATTACATTTAATGACACTGGTTTAAGGTTAAGTCCGTGAGATTTGTGACTGCATGGTAACCTTTTATCTGGCACTTTGCTGATCAATAATAACATGCCCTCAGTCATAAAGAGATTTGCCTATGCCTTCTGGCTGAATTTTTTAAATTACAACTTTAAAAGTATTAATTCAAGTTTAGCTGCCAAGGAAGATCTCAGGAGAGCAATCCTTTGTCCTGAGTCAGTTTGAAATTAGGATAACAGTCTCTGGACGTTGTTACTTACTCCAGAATCTTGCATGATATACGTAGTGTTGACCCTTTATTTATAACTAATCCATACAAGGCGGAATATTATTGACAGAGCTGGTGTTGAACCACATCTCTGGGCTGCTGCAATCAGTAAAATGCGGTATTTTACTACTATCCCGGGTCAGAATATTCAATTGAGTAATAAAATGGGTTTAATATTCTTTGCAAAAACAAAAGTTGCTGGGGTCTACAACCCTTCGTCAGAACAGTTCTGACGAAGGGTTGTAGACCTGAAACGTTGACTCTTTTTCCTTTCTCCTTGGATGCTGCTTGACCTGCTGAGTTTCCCCAGCAACTTTTGCTTGTGTTTCAGATTCCCAGCATCTATAGTATTTTGTGTTTTGTTAATATTCTTTGCCTTTGGCTCCACACACGATTGTATCTGCTTCCGTGAGAAGCATTGCTGCTGGAACTGAGATAGCTTGTGGCTGGCTCAATATTTATTAAGTTGCAGTATTTATTTACAGAACCTAGACATTTCTCATGACATTTCTATATATGTGCAAACACTGTTGCAAGAGTGGAAAAGGCCACTGCAATATGAATAAGATAAATAGAACTATAGAAATCTACCACAACTGTAGAAGGCCATTTAATCCATTGTAATATTGTTGGTATTTGCTCCTTTAATAAAAACATTTCTCTGCATCCCAATTCCTCACTCTTTCCGTACACCTGTAATAAACTTCCTTTGCATCTACTTACTTAACTGATTCCCTTCTAAATGTCCCCCCGAATTTGTATTCCAACAACCTCTGGTAAATTATTCCAAATTCATACACCCTGTGAAAGAAAACACTCTTCCTAATCTCTCCTTTAACTGACCCAGTTTTAATCTTATTTTGTTGCCCTTGAATCACTAACCAGCAGAAATAATTTCTCACCATTTATCAACTGCCTCTCAAACCTTTTCATGATCTTTATTACATAACAGAGAATGAAGTGCCTGATTACCACATGTCAATCATTTATAAACACCACAGTGAGAATAAAAGGATCGTTATTAACAATAATAATTTTTTTAAAATTAAAAACAGATATTGCTGGGAACACTCAATAGATCAGGCAACATCTATGGAGAGAGCAAAGTGAGTTAACATTTCAGGTTGATGACCTTTCATCAGAACTCACAATTTGCATTAATATAGCTCCGTTCATATCAAGTCTTAAAACATTTCAGTGGGACAATTGAGAGCAATGGCAGGGAGGAGAGCAAAGTGAATTTAAGACATGTTCATTGAATTTATTAAGAGAGCTTTAAAATTAAAGTTTGGTCACCATTAGTAGGACAGGGAAAGTGAAAAGAGTGGAGGACATGAGCAGTAAAATATGCCTGGGGGAGATTGTGTACCTGAAGGAGAACATGAGAATATTTGAGGATGAGGGTCTGTGGTACTGGAACTTGGGAAGGATGAGATCAATGGATGTGCGTAGCAAAATTTTGTCAGAACTGCTGAATATTGTCTTACAAATTATGACAAAATTACAACTTCTCTAAAATTCTATAGGATCGTAAAGGCTGAAACACTTTTTCCAGCAGATTTTAACAACTGCTTAAGTATTTGTGTATCAGTAATATTTATATTCTATGCGTCAGGCATTGGGACACCCAAATCATTTTCAGGCACTGAGGTGAGATATTGTGTTATCGGTATGATATATCTCAGGTTCACCTCAGTTTTTATTAAAGTGGAGACTGTACAGTGGACTAAATAAATGGCCTAACATGAATACTTGTAGTGTGTTAGGGCAAAGGCATGGTGACCATTCTTAGTAACACATTGGTCTATTTTGTCCTAATCTTTCTCACTCAGACACAAAACTACATTGCAATTGTGAGTGATTGAGTAGCACATTGAAAATAGTTAAAGCCACAGATTGCTGCACTCTGTGAAATCATGCAAAATGACTGTATATCACAGCACAGTTTTAAGTTTCACGATTAGAATGGCCAATGGAAATTAAATGGACCCATTTATCAGATTGTCCCTGCTAAGAAAAGCCCATTGGAACTGACAGGCTAATGAATCGGTGACTCGCAACATTTTCCTTTTTAACAAAATCTCTTCATTATGAACTGGTGTCATCTGTACTTGGGTGGCTTAATACATTTAACATGAACAGGGGCCAGGGCCTGTGGGAATAAAGACATAGGTGCCTGATGATAGGAGGTGGGTGGGAAAAGCCTGTTCTGAATACAAATTGTAGACAAGTGCTGTCCTCAGGCATTGAGCACAACTGGTGGTCGCAGGTGGTCTGAGATACAAACCAAAGAGAGAAAACAAATTCAGTATCCTGTGGTTTCCTGTGAGCCAGCAGACATTGCAGGGAATAAAGATATGGGATTTCATACCATGGGGCAAAAAAGCAGGATGCATGGTCATATGTGGTGCTCCTTAGAACTCTATTGTCAGGGCTCTCTTATTCATCCCATCCTATTCAAATTCATAATAATTACAGTAAAATCTCGATAATCCGTCACGGTTGGGCCCACTTACCTCGCGGATTTTGGAGTTTGTTGGTATTTAGAAACCTACCCTAGAAATGGCTGGGGAAGCCCCGCCCCATACCCCATGTGAGCTGTAAACATGTGGAGAGCGCTATATAAATGCAAGTTGTTGCTGTTGTTGATGATAAAGTGTGCTTAAAAATGGTGGAGCCCGAGGCCAGCCAAGGCGAGGGGGTAGGTGACCATAAGCCCAAAGTCCAAGAGGACGGTCTTCAGGCACAACCTAAAAATGGGGAAAGAGAAGGTAAGGCGAAGGGTTTGAGAGAGGGAGTTCCATAGCTTCGGGGCACAGTTACTGAAGGCACAGCCAATGATGGTGGATTTGAGGACAAGGATCTCTCGAATAAACACCCACAACAACTTGCATTTATATAGCACTTCTCATGCAGGGCAGCCTCTCAGAGCTCTTGACAGTGGCAGAACACAACACAGAGCCGGGGAGAGGTGATCATAGGTACGGTCGACTAGAAATGTCTTCAGGTGCGACCTCAACATGGTGAAGGAGAGAAAAAGGCACAGAGATAGCAGAAGAGTTTTCCCAAGTTTTGGGGTGTAGTGGCTGAAAGAGTGGCAGCCAATGGTGGACCGAAGAGCTACTGTATCCATACACTAGCATACGATTTGCACTTATAGAGCACCTTTCATCTCGGGTGGTTGTCCTCAAGAGCTTGATAGTTCTGATTGGGCATCAGAGCCCCAGTGTCATGACGAACAATCCCCCAAATAGAATTGGTCATTTGTGGGACATTTCTGTGTGCAATTGTGCTGCTGCATTTGACTACAAATGTACAGTTATTCCATTTCACAATAAATCCTGTGAAGCACTTTGATATGTCCTTCTGACATGATAAAGTGCTATACCAAATGCAAGGATTAATTTTTTTTAACTGTCTTTAACATTAGCATTTTACAAGCTTGTCAGAGCCATGTACAGTACTAATTTAAATAGATGACACACAGCAGACAGTTTGCCAGTTGAAAACCTAAACTTCAAGGATTATTTTGATGTACGCTTGGTAGGATAAAATGAATAGCATTGGTATTTAATTTATCTACTTGTCATCTCAAAATAAGTTACATTGCAATGTGGTAGATTGCTAATTTATACAAATGCCGCCAGTAAACTGCAGTACGGCTGTCCCACTCATAGCAATGAGACAAATGACTAGTCAAGCTTATTTTTCTCTGGATATGTTTTTCTATGATTCTGAGAGGTGTGGGGATAAGACAGGGTGGTGGGATTGAATGAACACCTGGTGAAGACTTGATGGGCCAAATCACCTCCTGCACTGTACATAGTAGCAGGCTGCAAGAAGACTTAGACAAGCTGGTCAAATGGGCAGATGGAATTTGGCGGATGGAATTTAATGCAAAGATTTGAGTATGTGGCGAGACCTGAGAATATGAAGTGAGACATTTTGGGAGGAAGCAAGAACAGGCAATATAAGATAAATGGTACAATTTAAAAAATGTATTTTAAAGGAGATGCAGTTTCTCATATACAAATCTTTGAAGATGACAGGACAAGTTGATAAAGCTGTCACAAAAGCACATGGGATCCTTGGTTCTATAAATAGAGGCAAAGAGTATAAAAGCAAGAAAGTTAAGTTGAACCTTTACAAATGTTTGGTTAGGCTTCAGCTGGAGTATTGTGTCCCACTCTGGGTATCATGGATGTGCAGTCAGGATAGGCAGGGTAGGAAGTGCCTACCTTATGAAAATAAAAACTTTAAATTGTACTGTGTATGATTATTTAATGGTTTATATTTTTACAATGTACATTTTACGCAATGCAAACGATTTTTAGTAGAAACTATCAAAATTATTTAACTGCGATTTGATATGCCTACCTTAAAAGCATCAGAAAAGCAGCGAGACCGTTTTTTACCCTTTTAGTTGAATGTAGTTCTGACGCACATGCGCGTTCCTTTCTCAGTGTCTCAGTAACGGATGAAATAGGCACAAGCTACCGCTGCCTTTCCTCTTTCTATCAATTGCAATCAGATCACATTGAAATGCCATCTCTGCATATGCGTATTTGGGGGGAAAATGACAGGGAAAAAGCAGAGTCTGCTGCTGCCTTTGTGGGTGTGGCTTTATGACAAAGTCCTTTGCCTCTATTTATAGAACCAAGGATCCCATGTGCTTTCTTGACAGCTTTGCCAACTTGTCCTGGCATCTTCAACAATTTATGTATGAGAACCTGCATCTCCTTTAAAATTAAAATTCAGTATGGACTGAGGGAAGTGCCTACCCTGTCATTTTACCCACTGCTGGGCACCACACTTTAGGAAGAATGTTAGGGCCTTGGAGAAAATACAGAGGAGATTTACTAGAATGATGCCAAGGACGATGGACTTCAATTACATGGAGAGACTAGAAAGGCTGGGATTATTCTCCTTAAAGCGGAGAACGTTGACTGGAAAATTAATAGAGGTGGTCAAAATTATGAAGGATTTTGATAGAGGAGATAGGGAGAAATTGTTTCCTCTGGTGGATGGGTGGTTATCAAGAGGTCACAGATTTAAGATAATTGGCAGAATAAAAGAGGGGAAAGGAAGATAATTTTTGTTACCTAGAGAGTTGTTAAGGTCTAGAGTGCACTGCCTGAAAGGGAAGTGGAAGCAGATTCGATAGTAGCTTATAAAAGGGAATTGGATAGGTACTTAAAAAGGAAGATTTTGCAGGCTATGGAGATAAAAGCTGGGAGTGGGATGAGTTGGATAGCTTTTTCAAGGAGTTGGCACAGGCACGGTGTGCCGAATGGTTTCCTTCTGTGCTGTAAGATTCTGTAGATTCAAGCTTAGGATGGGAAGCTGGACAGTTTACACAGGAATATATGGAAAGGATTACATAGTGAGGTAGTGAAGGCAGATTGTGTCAGCAAATTGATGAGGGATTTAGGTAGCTATTTGGCAAATAAATGAATTGAAGACGGAGAGAAATAAAAGTGTATTTGCTGGAACCAGCCCAATGGACTGCAGTGTATTTTTTTCCCTGTACATGTCTGGCAATTCTTCAAAATACTGTAACACCATGGGATCTTTAGCATCTGCTGGAGTCACCGCAAGAAGCAGACAGAACATTAGTTTAATGTTTCATGTCGAGGGCGGCACCTGCAATATTGCAGCCCTCCCTCAATTTTGTGCTGAAATGTCAGATGAATCAATTCCTGGTATCAAATTCAAACCCAATATCTTCTAACTCACTAATGAGAGAGTGCTACCAACAGAGACTAAGCACACCCATGACAAATGCTGCTAGCAAGACAAATGCATGGTTGACAATGTTCAACTTCAATTGAGTAAATCTTTCTGCAAAGAAAGTTAATACAGGTACCCCTCCCCAACCGCGGGGATACAACAATAAAAAACTTAAACTTATAAAGCGCCTTTCACGTCGGGAGGACGTCCCAAGGCGCTGATACGTTCCTGAAAACCTCCGCGGTTAATAAAACCGCAGTTAGAAAATACAGTGTCCTATGGGAAACATGGGGATAGGGGGAGTACGTTTGGGCGCATTGGCTGCCAGGATCTGCAGCAATCCGCGAGGCTGTCTGACTGACTGATCTACACAAAGACACAAAGAGAGCGAGAGAGAAATCAACGGAGAAGGTGGTGTGGTGGGTGACACGGAGGCGGGGGGATGTGCAGAAGGTGATGTGGTGGGTGACACGGAGGTGAGAGAAATCAACGGAGAAGGTGGTGTAATGGGTGACACGGAGGGTGGTGCGGTGTGCAGAAGGTAGTGTGTTGGGTGACACGGAGGGGTGGAGGGGATGTGGAGAAGGTGGTGTGGTGACATGGGGATAGGAGGAGTAAGTTTGGGAGCATTGGCTGCCAGAATCTGCAGACACAGAGAAATACAGACAGAGAGAGAGAGAGAGAGAAATCAACGAAGATTTACCTTAATCCTAAAAGAGAAGTGACATCTTGCTGGTTGATTGCGACATCGCAACTGGGTCCTAACGCCAGACGCTAGTGTTAGTGTTAAAACCAGTGGATAAGCAAAGGTTAAGCAATAACCATTGCCTGGTTTGCAAGGGTTGTCGCAGCGAGCCAACCATGGATAAGTGAAATTAGCGGTAGAAAAAAACGCAGTTGGGGCTGGGTACCTGTACTGCATTTTTATTGGAATCAGTACAGGTGTTATGTTGTTTTATAAAGGACTTGTAATAGTTTATGAGACTTTCAACTCTGATTTCTGTGAGCCTATCCTGAAGTGCTCTCTTGAGATAAACTCAAATTGTTTTCATTATGCAACAGAAATAAAAGAGTATTGCTGTTTCAATAAGTAAATGACGTATAAACTGTGTGATGGGGCTGTGTTGAATAACATTTTCTTTTCTAATAAATAAAACTGTTTTCTGAACCTCGCTCCATTTTATCCTAGTTTAAAGCCAATTTGAGAATACTGTAGCTGTCAACATTAATTTTCCTTTAGATGTTGTTAATATCACGTCATTTTCCGTTCTGGGTTTAATTCATTGGTAAGGGGTAGATTTATTTGGCAAAATAAGGGGCCATTTTCTGATATATAAAGTAATCATGCCGACTGTCAAAAAATGTCTAGGGTACCAGAATCTATTTTCTAATGTCACAGAAATAAACTTTGACATATAAGTCTAAATAAGGATGACTGTCGCGACTTGCACTTCTGGCCAGAAGGGATCTGCTGATTAGTAGTAGTAAAAATAATAATCGTTGCATTTGATTTCACACCTTATCACATAATTTGGAAATATCTCGAAGGGCTTCACAGGATGTACTGTGAAGTGGAATGAATGTATATTGGTAGGCAGCAGCCAGTTTGCGCATAATAATCTCTCACAATGTACCTGTATCCCATTCAGCATTGTATTTATACAGTACCCTGTAAAATCACTTTTGTGTGGCCTCTCTTTTCCATGCTAAAGTAATATACTGTAATAATAATAATAATAAAAGTGCCCTGTTCTTCCTTATACAGTAGTGTATCTTGCTGGTAATGGGGATCATCGTACACATTCACCTTTTTGCCTCTGAGGTCTGGTCTGTATGTTTTGTCCATATGTTTGGATCTCTTTCCTCCCATACTATCACCCCTATCCTCACCCGACTCCTCTGGCTTCCCATCACTCAGAGGATACAGTTCAAGATCCTGGTCATAACCTTCAAAGCTCTCCGTGGCCTTGCACCCCCCCAACCCCACAACCCTCCTCCCAACCCTCTACTAACCTGCCCACTCCCTCTACTCAATGGGCTCCAACCTGCTCCGTGTACTCTTTTAGGGTTTTTTGAAGATGTAACTGATAGGTTTGATAGGGCGGACTCAGTGGATGTAGTGTATTTGGATTTTCAGAAGGCATTTGACAAAGTGCCACATAAAAGGTTTTTACATAAGATTAGGGCTCATGGAATTAAGTGGAATACATTAGCTTTGGTAGAAGAGTGGTTAACAGGCAGAAAAAAGAGAGGAGGGATAGACAGGTCCAGATTAGCAGAATGTGACGAGTGGAGTGCCGCAAGGATCAGTGCTTGGGCCTCAACTGTTTACAGTCTATATCAGTGACTTCGATGACTTAGGTGACTTAGATGAGGTAATAGAGCTTAACGTATCTAAATTCGCAGATGATACGAAGCAAGGTGGGAGAGTAAGCTGTGAGAATGACACAAGGAAAATGCAAAAAGTATAGACAGGCTAGGTGAGTGGGCAAGAAGATGGCAGATGGAGTATAATGCAGAGAAGGGTGAAGTTATTCACCGAGGTAGAAAAAATAGAAAAGGAGATTATTTTCTAGAAGGGGAGAGACTAAATAGTGTTCCTGTTCAGAGGGATTTAGGTGTCCTTGTACACCAATCACAGAAAGTTAGTATGCAGGTTCAGCAAGCTGATGGCATGTTAGCGTTCATTGCAAAGGGGTTAGAGTACAAGATGCAATTGTACAGAACCTTGGTGAGACAGCACCAGGAATATTGTGTACAGTTTTGGTCTCCTTATTTAAGAAAGGACATACTCGCCTTAGAGGGGGTACAATGTAGATAATAATAATAATAATAATAATAATCCTTGCATTTGATGTAGTGCTTTTCATGTCTTCTAGACGTCTCAAAGTGCTTCACAGAATATACTGTCAAGTGAATTGTGGGCAAAACATGGTAGCCAATTCGGACAGCAGCATCCCCACAAACAGTCGTGGATTGAAATGACCAAATTATTATTGTTTTTGAGGGATTATTATCAGGTGTTTGTGTGGAGTAAGGAAACTCAACCAAGGTTTCGCACTGACTTGACCTGCTGGGAATTGAACCCAGGTCTCTCGCTTACGAGGCGAGATTCACTATGTTGGTTCCTGGGTGAGGGAGTTGACGTATGAGGATAGATTGAGTAGATTAGGCCGATATTCTCTGGAATATAGAAGCTTTAGAGCTGATTTTATAGAAACCTATAAGATTCTTAGGGGCCTTGAAAGAGTAGACAGTGTGAATCAGTTTCCCCTGGTTGGAGAATCTAAAATTAGTCTCAGGAAAAAAGGTCAGCCTTTTAGAACTGAGTTGAGAAAACATTTATGGAATTCTCTAAACTGTTAATGCTCAGTCATTGAACATATTCAAGACTGAGATCGATTGTTTTTTTTAAAAGATCAAGGGATTAAGGAATATGGGGATAGGGAGGGTAAATGGAATTAGGATACAAGATTAGCCATGATCTTATTAAACAGCGGGGCAGGTTCGAGTGGCCGAATGGCCAATCCTGCTCCTATTTCTTATTTTCTTATCTTCTCCGCATCACCTGCCCCACCATTGGTGACAAGCCTTCAGCCACCCTCTGGAACCATCCCATTGCCTCTCCGCCTTGTCCCCTCCCTCGCCTACTTCAATACCCTTCTCAAGACCCTCCTCTTTGACTGTGCCTTAGGCAATCCTCCTTCTGCCCCCTGCCCTCCACCCTCAATGATACCAACCCACAGCTCGGGTCCAAAACACTGATTCTGCAGTGCTTTAGGACTCCCCCCAACAGGAAAGGCACTATACAAATGTAATTTTGTTGTTGTACTCCAGATACTGCCTCTTTGTGATAAAAAAAATTCTATTGATTTACTTTGGGCAGCACATAACCACACATTCATCCTCAGGATCAGCTCATTGCTGATATTTATGACTCACTACAGCTTGCAATGCGTTAATTAGGAGTCCTGTAGCTCAGTGGTTAGAGCAGTGGCCTTACGAGTGAGAGACCTGGGTTCAATTCCAGGCAGGCCGAAACCTTGGGCAAGTTTCCTTACTCCGCAAGCTGATACCCTTGTAAAAAAACAGTACTATGGTAATTGTGGTAGTACCATGGTAGTACTATGGTAGTACCATGGTACTTTTTTTACAAGGGTAATAATCCCTCAAAACAAACATAATAAATTGGTCATTTCAATCCACGACTGTTTGTGGGACACTGCTGTGCGCAATTGGCTGCTGCGTTTCGTCCACAAATATAGTCAATTCACTTTACAATATATTCTATGAAGCGCTTTGAGACGTGTAGAAGATGTGAAAAGCACTATATTAAATGCAAGGATTATTACTATTTAGAGATTGTACATTAAACATCAAGTGATAACTTATTTCTGCTTGCATCACCTCTGGTCTACCTATCCAGCCTACTTATCCCCAATTCCCAGGCTGGAGATGTAGGAACCTTCTGCACGCACTGCATCCTCTCTGCTCCACCATTGACTTTCAGCCTAAACACCCCAAACCAATGGAACTCTCTGCCTCAAACCCCCTGCCTTGCCCCCTCCTTGCCAGTCTTCAGATCATACCTGAAAACCTTTCTCTTGGACCAATGCCATTGGTCACCTCCCCTCTCTCTCCAACTTGGCTTCTGGTTGCACTACAAGACTCTACTCAGCATGAAGGGTACTATATAAATACAAGTTGCTGTTGTTGTTGATTTTCACCCTATAGAATTGTGGCTACATTTTCTTCTTGTAACTTGTATGAGTGAGGAAGTGTTGGACTGAATTGAAAAGAGGTTGAGTTCATTCGTTTGGTGATGTCTTTAGTGAAGCTTTCTATTTCTCCTGGGGTGATGTGAGTTCCTGATACTGTATTACAAAGGTCAGCTATTTAATATAAAGATTTCAGCACAAAATTGAGGGAGTGCTGCATTGTTGCAGATGCTCCCCTTGACATGAAACATTAAATATATATATGGATCACATGTAAAGAAGCAACTCAGCACTAATTAACACTTAGGTTGGACTGAAAGTCATTTATCACTATAGTCGGGCATTGCAATACTCTTGGCAGGAAAGGGAGACAAGGTAGATCACCTCAACAATTGAAACACTTAACAATGAGGCAAATCCATATTAGCATTAATTATCCTTGCATTTGGCATAGCAGATATAACATTAAGAATATCCCAAAGCGCAGTAAATAAAGCAATTTCTCTAGTGGGAAGCATATTTGGTGCTGTTTTCCAGACAAGCTCTTTTATAGCTTAATATTTATTATTGGATGGCAAAACACACTAATACTACTCCTAACACCAGAAAGTAACATGTTGTTTTGATTTAGTTACAGAGCTTTTTATATTAAATTTGAAAAAAAAATAAAGCTGAGTGTTTCGCCTTCTGAATGTTTCCACGAGCAGGTGGGTGCATGGAACTCCCGTTTTGTGTTTGTAACACTCTGAAGCATGGTGATGGGTTTCCGCATATGTCAGACACCCAGCTGATGTCCCAAAAAAGCTTTCATTTTTAGTCACTAATTTTCAGTAAACACATCAAATAATTTCTGCAAATTAAAAACGTGAAGTGTATTAAATGCCCACGAAGTAGCAGTCATTGCTTTTTGTTAAGAAATTCCTGTTTTATACGTAGATCCATGGCCTCGCCCCGCCCTACATCTGCGATCTCTACCAACCTGCTCGCCCACTCCGCTCAGCAGGCTCTGGCCTGCTCCACATCCCTCGACCCACCCGTCCCACCATTGATGGGTGAGCCTTCTGCCCCCAACCTCTGGAACTCCATCCCAGAGTCCCTCCACCTCGCCCCCTCCCTGGCCTCCTTCAAGTCCTGCCTCAAGTTAGTGGAATTTTGATGGTTGCATCGGTCACCCCAAAACCCCTCCTCTCCCTCCACCCTCCCTGTACCGGACCCTAGCTCGGGTTTGAAACAATGACTGTCCAGCGCTTTGGGGTGTCCTCCTGACATGAAAGGCACTTTACAAGTGTAGTTTTGTTGTTGTTGTTGTTGTAGATCGGATTTATTAATTTAGAGTATTAATTTCAATTCTGCAGGCAATTTATAGTTATGTGTCACAGCTCTAATGGCTTACACATCATATCAACACAATATAAGTAAGGGCAAAAATAAAAGTGTGCTTAAAATGAGACACATAAGGCTATACTTTTCAAATATTCTGTGTCATTTTACTGAGAATTAAAACGGTTTCAATCTAAAGTACAGATTAACTTAATATTCTAATGTTTTCATATTTTTTCGGGGGTGAAGGTCAGTTGGATGTCTAATTCATATAGAAACTCATTTTGAGGTAGTAAAGGGTTAATATTTAGGTTCTGGGAGAGGGTTGTAGGTTTTTGGAGCTAGATGGTCTGTTACATTTGTTAAAATTGAGGGTGAAATGTTAGTTAAGAGCTTTTTGTTTATGGTTCTTTTGTTAAATTCTGGTTATTAATGGATTTTATGGCTCTGTCAGAATCTTCTGGGCAGACAATAACAACAACAACTTTGATTTATATAGCGGACGGTGTCTGACAATAGCGGATCCTGGGACAGAGACAGAGGGACAAAGGTGACCAAAGGCGCGGTCGAAAAAGGTCTTCAGTTGGGACCTAAAACTGGGAAAAGAGAGGGCGAGGCGAAGGGAGTGAGGAAGGGAATTCCAGAGCCTCGGGGCATAGTGGCTGAAGGCACAGCTGCCGAGGGTGGAGCGGAGGATTCAGGGGACATGGAGGAGGCCAGACCCTGTGGAGCGAAGGCAACAGGTGCTGGCTTGAGGAGACAAGAGGTCAGAGAGGTAGGGGGATGCAGAGGAGTGGAGCGATTTGAAGACAACGGTGAGGATCTTGAAATCAATCCTCTTGGGGCCAGGGAGTTAGTGAAGTCCGGCAAGGACTGGGGTAATGGGGGAGCGAGTGAGACCGCGGGCAGCAGAGTTCTAAATCAGAAAATAGTGGAATTAATGAGTTTTATGTTTTCAAATTGTTAAATTGTGAAGAACTGGTAAATAGAAAGTTGCATGGGACAGTAGAGGTATAAAAAGGAGGGAGTAGAGTTATATGGGGATTGTTGAGGTTTGGAGTTTTAACTAACATTTGACTCTAACATTACTGATTACAGTAAAGGCTGGCTTATCCGGCACCCTCGGGACCTGGCCAATGCCGGTTAAAGCACGTGCCGGATATTCGACCAAAAATGCAAAAAAACTTTAAAAAATGTATTTTTCCAGATAAATTCCGGTTAATCGAACACGGATTTTTTTACAAAGCCGAAGTTACGATTACAGAAGTTACGGTTGATCGGGTGCCGGATAAACAGGCTTTTACTGTATAAAACTCTGAATCACAGGAACTTTGAGGAGATGTGAATTTGGGGTAAGGTTACTCTTATTTGTTTACCCCTGGTGGTCCAAGTGTTGAGACTCAGTAGTTAGATATCTAAGAGTATGGACTATTATACTGGTACCTTGTTAAATTATATTGATATAATATTATCATTGTGTTCTATAAGGATTATGTGCACGCTTGTAGCAAATACTCAGTATGCATAGTATATTGAAGCCTGTGAGATTGAATAAATGAAGAGTCTTTTACTAATTCGTGAGACCGCTCTGACCAGGCATGAACCCCAAATAGTAATGCAACAACAACAACAACAACAAAATTACATTTATATTGTGCCTTTCGCATTGGGAGGATATCCCAAGGTGCTGAATAGACAGAGGAATGATTACTCCTTTCAAAGAGGACCTGGAAGGAACATGTAATTCTCTCCCAGAGATAAGGATCTTGTCATACCATCATCATACTTAAGAGTATCCAAACCAAGCTGAGAATTCCATGCTACTCATCTATCAATTGTCATCACACCTCTCCTCAAAAAACCCACCCTCGATCTCTCTAATCTCTCATTACCGTTCCATCTCCAACCTACCCTTCCTTGCTAAAGTCCTGTTGCAAGTCAACTTCGGTCACGCCTCTCCCTCCACTTCCTCCTTGAGCTCCTGCAGTCTGGTTTTCACTCTGACTGCCCACAGCACAGAGACAGCGCTTGTCAAAGTCACAAATGGCATTCTCTCTATCTGTGACCAGAGCTCCCTCTTCCTCCTCATCCTCCTGGATCTCTTTTACCGCGTTCAACACAGTCGACCACACCATCCTCCTCCACCCCCTCTCGTCCCTCATTTTAGTGGGACCGCACTCTCATAGTTCGAGTCCTACTTAATTAAACGTTTCCATTTCATCCCAGCAAATTGTTCCTCCTCCCACCCTTGACCAGTCACCTGAAAGGTACCCCGGAGCTCCATCTGTTGCCTTATTTACCTTGTCTATGTGCTGTCACTGGGCTATATCACCAGCAGACACGGGGTGAACTTTCAGGTGTGCGCAGATGACACACAAATTTATTTAGCCTCCTCAAGCACCAACTCCAGGTCCGCTAATGTTCTATCGGCTTGTCTGGCAGACATCAAGGCCTGGAGGAGTACAAACTTGCTGCAGTTTAACGTGGACAAGATGGAAGCCATAATCCTTGGCTCCCATCAACGTCGTCACTCCTGTGGTTCTAAACTCCTCAACCTCTGTGGGCTCTCCCTCAGATTTAACAAACCAGTGTGCAGTCGAGGGATCTGGTTCAACCCCCAGCTGTCCTTCCTCCCCCACATCTGGTCCCTGACTATCACTGCCTTCTTCCACCTCCACCATATTACCTGCCTCCAACTGTGATTTATCCAAAATGTAGCCGAAACCCTCGTGCATGCATTTGTCACCTCCCGCCTGGATTACTCCCAACGCAGTCCTCGCCAGTCTTCCCAGATCCACCATCCAAAAGATTCAGATGATATAGAACTCTGTGGCCCACATCTCACCAGTTTTGGCCAAGGCTCCCCTGGCCCACATCACCAAATAGATCGACTTAAAAATCCTCACACTCGTGTTCAAATCCACTTACTCTCTGGCACTTCCCTACCTCTCCAATCCACCACCCTGCGCCTCCACTCAACTGGCACTGGCCTCCAACCGTGCTTATGGCCACATCCCCCAACACCCACCCCCACAACCCAGCTCAGAGTCAGGCTCCACCACTGTTAAGCTCTAACCTCCCACTAGGTGAGGAGGGCGCTATATAAGTGCAAATTGTTATTGTAAGTGGCAATTCACATTTATTGTAATGGAATGTGCATTCTCTCCCTGGAGGGCTGCATCCTGCTTACCTAATTCCAGAGTGTATTTTGCAAGGGTCAAGGCTTGGGATCCAGAGTGCTGGAGTTTAACCAGCTAAACCCACCTAGCTTGAAATAGAGAGCACTATCCATCAAACTTTCCTATTGCTTGTTCAACATTAGGATTTGCACAAATAACACAAGCTGAGTGGGAATAATCCTTGCCCCAGTAACTGTCAATTTGTTGAAATCTTATTTCTATCCCTGTACATTACTATTAACAATAAACATTATGCAGTGCATTGTTTTTTCAATTTATTTTTTAAGACTACTGTACTTCTCCCCAATAGCAGCTTTTGTGTTCTCTTCGTGTGAGGTAGAGCTAGTTGGGTGGATTCATTTTTTGAATGTGCTGCTCATTGGAGTCAGGGCAGCACTTTACTATAAGATCAATAGGGACTGATAGGTACTGCTGCTGTTTGCAACTCAGGCCTACTTATACTGACAGTGTTGTTCTCCATGGGCTGAATATACTGAGGTTGTAGGAAAGTTATCATTGCTTTGAAAGGCAACTCATCTAAGTACTCCATTCAGACAATTATAATTTGTCCACAGAATACACTTTTTGCATGCGTGCTTGTTACCACAAGAATAAGTCAAATACTGTACCAAACTGACGGAATCAAAAATAAGGTGGAATATTTTTAATTTTCACAATTTTTTCCCCAATGGAATTCACTTGGATAGAATTGACGCCAATCTCCTGCTAGACTGTCAGAGGCTGCTTTGGCTTCAGGGAAGTTCTGGAGGGTCAGTCTGAGAAATGTGTACAGTCCGAAGATCTGCAAGTTCCACATGCTTTTGTGAATCTTACAAAGTAAACACATTTGTCCCTTTCCCCCCACCCCCCCCCACTCTCCCCCCCCCCACACACACAAACAGCATACAGACATGCACTCACTCCCCCAACCATTATAATTAACAAGCCAGCTCAGTCACAGTACAAATCTCGATAATCTGGCACGATTGGACCCACGCACCTCCCGGATTTCGGAGTTTGTCGGTATTTAGAACCTACCTAGAAATGGCCGGGGAAGCCCCGCCACATACACCACATGGGTTCTAACCACAGCACTGACAGCAGTCAAATCTAATACTGGATGTATTTTGACATCTTGCCGGTTTTAGGGAGTTGCCGAATTTCAGAGTGTCGGATTATCAAGGTTTTACTGTATAAGGCTGCTGGACACACTGAGAAATTGATAAATAGGTACATTGCCAAAGATGCATTGAACCAGGAAACGATAGTTTAGTACAGCTTAAATATTGGATTCATGCTTTCAATTATTCATAGGGCATTTAATTAACCAAATAGCTGTTTGGCACATGACTTGTGGATCTTGTCAATTCCCGGCTGCTGAGTGTGATGATGCTGCCGTTTGTAGCCATGAAACATTATATACACTGTGGAAACAATCTGCTGAATACACAAGAACTGTTACTCAGAAGTTGCATGTGGCTTGAACTTTTTCTTAAAAGTAACAGGGCAGAATTAATGTTTAAGTCAAGCACACATCAAAGCTACTGAGTTTGTGAGGAGTTTAAACAACGCCCATGTTCTGCTCCCATGCACATTTGTGTTGTCAGTTACTTTGTTTAGTGTTTTTTCAAGGATTATCCATTGGTTGTTAGCAGTTGGGAATCGTTGCAGGTTTACTTGACCACAGCAGCTTGCATTTATGTGGTGCTTTTCATGCAGGGTAGCGTCTCAGAGCACCGAACTGCTGAGCCAACACAGACAAGATGGGCCAAATGCCCTTCATCTGTGCTGTAAATTTCTTTGGCTACATGACTTGTGGAATTATTTATTTTGGGCTAACTGTTGTAACTAAACAATAGTAAACTATACTTTCTATTTAGTAAACAATAGAAGGTGGCCCTTTGACGCATCTGATCTCATTCTTCCATGATGCCCACCCAACAAAGCATCAAGCTGCTTTTTAAATGTGTCCAGTGCCCTGGTCTCTACCAGCTTTCCTGGCTACTTGTTCCAGTTGTTAATTACTCTCTGAGTAATTAACAATTACCTTTTACAGGTAAATCCTGTAAAAGGTTTTGAGATAATTTGATAAGGCACTATGTGGAGCTCCTGTAGCTCAGTGGTTAGAGCACTCGCCTTACAAGCGTGAGACCCGTGTTTCGAATCCAGGCAGGTCAGGGCAAAACCTTGGGCAAGTTTCCTTACTCCACACGCTTAATAATAATCCGTCCCCCCACAAAAAAAATTTAAAAATTGTTCATTTCAATCCATGACTGTTTGTGTGACATTGCTGTGTGCAATTGGCTGCCGCATTTTGCCCACAAATATACAGTCAATTCACTTTGAGACTTTGATAAGATGTGAAAAGCGCCATATCAAATGCAAGGATTATTATTATTATTATTATCAAATGCAAGGATTATAAATCCTGCTGTGGGGCTTGAATCTTTTGACCCGGAGGAAGTTGTGGTACAAATTGCCAGGAAGACACATCTGATCAGCAGTTATATTAACCGATGTTTTGTATGAATGGTTTGTCTCTGTGCAGTGGAAGCATGCATGAGGGCCAAGGCAGATCCTGTCATCAATGTCCACAAAACTACATCCACCCAACCTTCCAACAAGTGTATCATGATAGCAATCATGTCCAGTTTGTGAATCACTTCACTGTCACATATGCAGGGTGCTATTCCTTGGACTTATATTTCTAAAGTCTAAAAACAATTGGAACAGCCACTCATTAAAATGTGGTCTTGGGCTCAATGTGTTTACTGAATAGCAATTCCTTCTTTAGTGTGCATGCAACCTGCCCTAATGGAACAATACAGACAACATACCTATTCATCCTCATGGAAACCGGAATTATAATATCACTAGAGAATGAAAGAGAGTTTACGAAGCCAACTAAAGAAAATTTTAGTTTAGCTTCACCCATTAAATTCAACCAGGCATGGGGGGGATTTCACTTACAAAGAAACACCAGGGCTTTGTTCACTGGAGCCAAGAAAGTTATGGAGTGACCCGATGGTTTTTGATACTATGTGAAGGGCTTTGGTCACGTCATATGTGTGAATGGCATTGTGTGTGTGTACAATGCTGCACCACTGTAGATTGCTGTTCACAAGAATGAAAAGAGTAAAACATCAAGATTTTCACAGACAAAGTCTCTGGCTGCACTATGGGGTGTGCTCCTGAAGTGAAAGGTGTTAAATAAATGAAAATTTGTTGTTGTTAGATAGTAGCCTTCTGTATCAGAATTATGTCTGAGGGGCAAATAGAGTGTGGGAGTGCAAGAAACTATGTGTGTGTGTATATATATAACATACATATCTATATATGTCTACATTAGTCTTCCCCTCCTTCTGCATGTGTTTTACCTTCTGATTTATTTTCTGAGATAATTATGTTGACGTGATTCCTGTGGAGCCATATTTATGTACAATAATCCTCACAAACGTCTGATCAGTTTGGACCATATATTTAAGATGAGTTAAGCAAAGTATGAGCTATGTCAAGTTTGCATACAATGTAAACTCTTGAATGGGACTTGGACAGATATTCGTACAGCTTAGGCGATTATACGATTTATATAGATCAGACTTGTATGAGTTGTTATTGGAGCTTGCTTTTATGTCTGTCTGAGGATTTTCTTGGGGCTTTAATTTCCCTTTCAATTCTACCTGTTAACCATTTGCTGTATACATATGGAGAAATACAACAACAATAACAACAAAATTACATTTGTAGAGTGCCTTTCACATCAGGAAGACGTCCCAATACTCAGTTGGAAAAGTAACTTGTCTCTTTTCATTTGAACTATTCCATTAAACAGTATTATTGGTCGAACAAATTGAGGTTTAAAAAGCGGTTGTTAGAAAAACAACAGCATGAATGGTGCCATGACACCAGAGAAAATAAAGTGCATTTTTTTCTGGGTAATCTGTACATTATGGAATCGAAGTTCATGGTGACCAGCATGCCGGGCCGAGCCAGATCAATGAAAATCCACAAAGCCACATCCATGCAGCCTTCCAGCAAACAGCCTTGATAGCAATCAAATCCAGTTTGTGAGTGATGTGAGTTCAGACTTCATCGTCACAAGTGCTATTTCTGGTATTTTTTTTCCTAAGCCAACCTTTTTCCTCTGATTTTCTCTGATGATAGTAATAATCCTTGTATTTGGTATAAGCGCTTTTCACATCCTCTCGACATCTCAAAGCGCTTCACAGAATATACTGTAAAGTGAATTGACTGTATACTTGTGGGCGAAACACGGCAGCCAATTGCGCACAGCAGTTTCCCACAAACAGTCGTGGATTGAAATGGCCAAAATTTATTATTTTTTGTGGGGGAGGGATTATTATTAGGTGTGTGGAGTAAGAAAACTTGCCCAAGGTATCGTCCTGACCGGCCTGGATTCGAACACAGGTCTCACGCTTGTAAGGCGAGTGCTCTAACCACTGAGCTACAAGACTCCATGGATCCTTGAAATTGATATATTGCTTTTTACGTCTTTTAGATTGCTCTAATTTGTTCTAGGCCAACTAGAAACACTGGAAGAATATCCTTCTGGATGTAAGTGGACCATCTTGGGGATGAGCTACTTCCAAGGTACTTAGCAATGGAGTATTGGAATTGATTTGATTCCCTGTAGCGGTCTCAGTAAACTGGTTCCTGAGCCACAAGGGTCTGCAGTACTAGGTACACTAAAAGCCTGTTTTTCCGGCACCCGATCAGCCATAACTTCCGTATAACCAGCAACTCAAAAAAAAGGTCCGCATTTGATTAACCGGAATCTATCCTGAAAAATGCATTATTTTGTGTTTTCGGCCGAATATCCGGCACGCACTTTAACCGGTATTGGCCAGGTCCCTAGGGTACCGGGCTTTTACTGTACTTGTTAGTGACAGAGCAAGCAGTCCAGCACATGAGCAGGAGTTGAAGAGTTGTTAATCCATCTTGGACCTGACCCTTCCCATCAGGCCTGTTGCTTGCAGGGATAAAGCAGGAGCCGATTGGGAAGAATTTAACTGTTTCCAGGGACTGAGAACAGGCTGTAAATCAAACCTGGGATTTTCCGGGTCTGTATATGTTTACTGTGGTTGTCAACATCAGAAGCAATGTTTACATATGGAGAAAATATTGTGATTTACACTTCCAGTTATCAACAAATGGTGGCAGTGTGGGGCAGCAGTCAGCTTTTGGTAGAGATAGGGAGATAGACCAGTTAGTGCCTACCACAACTTTAATATTGTATTTACAGTACTTGTAATTAAGATGGCAACAAAAAACAAGAGTTTAAGATGTAAAATATATAATAAATAATATATAATATATAATACAAATGATATATGCAAAAGAATGAATAAATTTGGCATTTTTTTTGAGAAAACAAGGAAACCAAAGGGATTTCCATGAATTGAAATGAAATGGCAAAATGGGTGTTTTCAAGGCAAGCCAGGACAAGCACAGTGTAATGCACACTTGTTTTAACCATTCAGATGTTTTGTAAAAGTACTCAGTGGCATTGTTGTAAAAACAAATATTGAATTGCTTATCTCTTTAATATTTGTGTAGTGTATACGTTTGTTTCAAAACTCAAAGGCTAACTTGGAGGTGAGGAATTTAGCTTGACTCTATGGGGTGGTGGAGAGAATTGAGATATGATTATTATTATCATTTTATATTTCGTAGGCAGAAGCGCAAGACAATTTGTCACCAATATCCCACAAACAGTCATTAATAATGGTAATACTCCTAGATAAAGAGTCTTATCGTATGTTGAGACGTCTCAAAACACTTCACAGAATATATTGTAAAGTGGACTAATTTTGTTTCCCAAAACATGGCAGCCAATTGCGCCCCGCAGTTTCCCACTCAGTTGTACATTGTGTGACCATTGAGTGACATTTTCTTTCATGGAGTGAATGAGCAATTTTATCTGGAAGATTTTTGGCCAGGTCACTGGGAAAAACTCCCTTCACCTTTCACGGAGAAATAGGGTAGATGTCAAGTTCGGCAAGCTGTATTGCTAGTTTCTCGGCACATTGTAGAAAAATGTTTCTGGTGTTTGGGGTCTATCTCAGGAACCATTCAATGTGTTAATTATCTTAAGGTTGTTGTTTTTCAATGCATCTTTTGTATTGTATGATGTGTAAAGATCTATAATGATAGTTAGCATATTCAGTGAAAATCTATTGTGTTACACAAGCGAGGGTCCAGTTCAAGGTTATAGGAGATTCAAGGTCTACTTCAGTGTGCTATAAGCACCTGTTAACTTAAATACTTAACAAAAACGTTTGAGAATTGTTACAACTGATGTCAGCGATCAGAATAGAAGGAAACATATTCTTCTTCTTGAAAAATCTATTGTAGACACAGACATGATTCGAATTAAATTAGGAGGCGTGCCATGGTCTTGCATTCAGGAAAGGTGAACAATGAGTTTAGATTTAGCTCTTTCCCACACAGAGTAGTGAATATGTGGATTAGGCTACCCAGAGAGTCAGTGGAGGGAAATTGTCGACAAATTCAAGAGGAAAACAAATAGCAATTTGGGGGGAAGAATTCAATTGGTGGGCATGGTAGTGCAGAGCAGTATTGTCCAATAGAAATAGCTAACTAATGACACCATCTGAGCCCCAGGCACTAATTTTAGGAGAGTGTAGCCTTGCATACACTCACACAATACAAGTAAATGTATTTCACATGTATGTTTAGTGTGTATGTACTTATGAAAACATCTACCTAACAACCGCCCCTGCTCTCCATCCAGAGCTTGGTGGGCTGCTGTTTGACCTTTGTCACGACATCCCTGTCAGAGTGTTCATTATTGCTGGGCTTGCTTTCTTCTGTCCTGGAGCACTTATTCCGAGTGATCGATTATAGCTGACCACAATTGACAGCTCCTCTCTCCAAACAATATTGTGTTTGTTTCCATGGTGCTGAAATCCATTGTTTTCACTCAGGTTAAACGTGGAGCTCCTGTGGCTCAGTGGTCAGAGCACTTGTCTTGCAAGCTGGGGAGACCAAGCTGGGGAGACCTGTGTTCGAATCCAGGCAGGTCAGGGCGAAACCTTGGGCAAGTTTCCTTACTCCACAAGCCTAATAATAATCCCTAATAAAAACACAATAATAATATTGGTCATTTCAATCCACGACTGTGTGTGGGACGCTGCTGTGCGCAATTGGCTGCCGCGATTCGCCCACAAATATATACAGTCAATTCACTTTACAGTATATTCTGTGAAGCGCTTTGGGACGTTGATGAGATGTGGAAAGCGCTATATCAAACGCAAGGATTATTATATATTATTATTAAACATAATTTTAGCAGGTAACCAGTAAGCAGTAACCAAGGAAGTAAAGTACGCACAATGATTGAAAACCACGGGCACATGCTGCTTTTTGTCTGTATATTTATTGGCGAAACGCGGCAGCCAATTGCGCACAGCGGTGTCCCACAACCAGTCATGGATTGAAATGACCAATTTTGATTATTTTTTTTGAGGGATTATTATTAGGTGTGTAAGGAACTATTGTGTGAGCAAGGAAACTTGCCCAAGGTTTCGCCCTAATCTGTTTGGATTTGAACTCAGGTCTCACGCTTGTAAGGCAAGTGCTCTAACCACTGAACAATAGGAGCTCCACTGAGCTCCACTCCACTAAACTACAGGCTTAGTTGTGGAAGGGCAGGAGGAGGCTCATGTGAGCATAAACCTCGGCAGACATTGTTAGGTATATTTCGTTTATTGGTCCTTCTCCTAAAACTCATTCATACACATATACAATAAATATACCTCAAAACGTTTAGTTACTCCAAGTACATTTATTATCTATCTGAACCAGTCTCTCAGTCTGGTACAGGGATAGGGTCGAAGCTTCACCAAGCTAACGACCCCGTCACTTAGGTTACATCTGTATTTATCATTTACATTTCATGTGGGAGGATTTACCTCCTTTCAATCACATTCACTTCACACATCTCTTATCTGTACATTGACCCCCTTTGTTAGTCAATGCTCTGGGTTCGGGACTGCTGACACAGATGACTAAGCAGGTGTTAATTGTGGGTGTGATTTTATCTTGTTTTCCGAGTTTTGTTAGTCTCACATGCTTTTCTGCACATGCACCATTAAGCTTTCTGTTTTAACCCCTTTTGTGCTGTACATTTCCTAAATATTATAACCTTAATTCCCTTTTTCTCTAACAGACATCAGTTGCACCAAATGGCATGTTTCTGTGCTGTATATTCTATGTAATTCTATGTAATTTTACCAACACACACACAGCAATAAAATTAAATTTGTATAATGCCTTTCATATTGGGAGGATGTCCCAATGCACCGGAAGGTCAAACATCAAAGTACCCATGCATCTGTTGTGTAAATATGAGTATTGAGATCACATACCTGTTAATAACAGTGTCTATTCCTCATTTTTTATTTACTAAATGAAAATGTAGTTTTGTCACCTCTGGATTGGCATTTCTCCACAAGTGATAGTGGATAATATATTGGATAACCCTGTTCTAGAGTTATTTAGTTATTGTATTTTTTTCCCTTTGGGCTGATGAATCACATTGGTCTTTCCTGGTCCCGTATATTTCTACATTTCTGATATGTTCTCGAGGGATGAGATCAGATGGGCTGAAGGACAACAACAACAACAACAAATTACATTTATAGAGTGCCTTTCACGTCGGGAGGACGTCCCAAGGCGCTGCACAGGAGGCGTGTGACCCGAGCTGAGAGGGGAGTGGTTGGGAAGAGGTGAAACACGAAGGGGAGGTAAAAGAGTTCGGGGTGGAACAAAAGGCACAATCGAAGAGGAAAGTCTTCAGACCGGCCTTGAAAGAGGAAAGGGAAGAAGCGAAACGGAGGGATTGAGGGATGGCATTCCATAGGGTGGGAGCGGAGAAACTGAAGGACCTTCTTCACCCAGACCGATCTTGTGATATGATATTGTTTGTATTTGACATGCACCTACCACGGTGAAAAATCTGAAAGGGCTGCACAGTTAAGTGGAATGAGTGCATTTGTAAGCAAATGTGGCAACCAATTTGCACAGAGCAAGGACTCTTAAATAGCCACGAAGTGAGTCACCACTTCATTGTTATAATTTAATGGTATGCTTTAATGTACCCAACCAAATTAAGTGGCAGCAGCTATTTTTAGGACAAAATAAAATGTATGAATAAATCCAACAAAATAAGAATAAAAATTTACTTTTGTTTCCAGAACACAGATTATATTGGAGCTCCTGTGGCTCAGTGGTTAGAGCACTTGTCTTGCAAGCTGGGGAGACCAAGCTGGGGAGACCTGTGTTCAAATCCAGGCAGGTCAGGGCGAAACCTTGGGCAAGTTTCCTTACTCCACATGCCTAATAATAATCCCTCCAAAAAAACACAATAATAAAATTGGTCATTTCAATCCACGACTGTGTGTAGGACACTGCTGTGTGCAATTGGCTGCCGCGATTCGCCCACAAATATATACAGTCAATTCACTTTACAGTATATTCTGTGAAGCACTTTGGGACGTTGATAAGATGTGGAAAGCGCTATATCAAATGCAAGGATTATTATTATAATTATTATTATTATTAGATTATGTGATTTAAAACTGATTAATTTGAGTGGTACTGCCACATCTACACAGCCTTTTCTTGTTTGTTATCCAATCTATTTATAGTACAGATTGGATTCTGAGGAGGAGAGGGATTAGCTCAGGTTGTATCAACCTGAGAGATGCAGTATTTTTAGTTTTGAGTTTTGATCCTTGAAAGATTATGACAAGAGAGAAATAAACACAAGATGCTGTGAAGCATCTTTCTTATTCCTTGTGCATGGCTCGTGAAATACTTATTGCAGGAATTGCCAAATATTTAAACTCACCAATTGTTAAATTTGCCTGTTTTTATAACTGATTTACAAACCGATTATATAATTCTGAGTCAAATAAAGTTCAACAAATTGTCAGTTGGCATGAAACGAATGTTGACAATAACTGGAGGCACTAGCAAAAGTGCATACTAAAACTAATGTTCCATTCTCCCTTTTGTATACAGGGACCTGAATGTTTCCTCTCAGTGAGCGGTAGGAAGTAGGAAAACTTTTAATTGTGTTGCTCTGACTGACGCTGGCCCAGACTACCGAATTGTAAAAATCTTAAGTGAAAATGCCAATACAGCTGCTGTGATCGGGAGAATCTTGTCTATTCCATTCCCTGACCAGGACCACTTTGTTTCTCCTCCGTCACATTGCTCGCATCCGTCCGAGCCTCACTACCAATGCTGCCGAAACCCTAATCCACGCCTTTGTCACTTGCTGGCCAGACTATTCCAATGCCTTCCCTCGTCTTCCCAGCTCCACCATACACACAATTCAAAATTCAACTGATTTGCCTTCAGCTGCAGGCCCTGAAACTGGAACTCTCTTCCTCAATCTCCCCTGCCTTGCCCCTCCCTCCCTACTTTCAAATCCCGCCTAAAGACCTTCCTTTTTGATTGTGATCATGGTCACCTCTTTCTCCCCTGGCTCGTGGAAGTGTGCTCTGGAATGCTACCCCACATGAAGGCCGCTTTATAAATGCGATTTGTTTTTGTTCTGATAAAGGCCAAGTGAGAAAACATTTTCTGAAAATCAGGGGTGTTCAAGTAGGGTCCGTCGATATCGAAATTTTCCGATATCAATATATCAGTTTGCCTATATCAATATATACCGATATATCGATATCGCTGGGTTTTTTGTCCTGAGCATGCACGCACATTCGGAGGTGCGCGCGTATTCGGGGGTGCGCAAGTTGAAAAAGTCTGCATCATACCGATATATACCGATATATCGATATATTGCCGGACACGATATACCGATATTTGCGATATATCAATATTTTTTCATATCGAATTTTTCGATATATCGATATATTTTAGATTCCGATATCGATATGAAAATTATATCGATATATATCGATATATCGCCGGACCCTAGTTCAAAGACTTGAAATTACATAGCATAATAATAATGATAATAATAACCCTTGCATTTAATAATAATAATAATTCTTGAATTTGATATATCACTTTTCACATCTTATCGACGTCCCAAAGCACTTCACAGAATATATTGTAAAGTGAATTGACTGTATATTTGTAGGCGAATCGCGGCAGCCAATTGCGCACAGCAGTGTCCCACAAACAGTCGTGGATTGAATCGACTAATTTTATTATTGTGGGTTTTTTTGGACGGATTATTATTAGGCTTGTGGAGTAAGGATACCTGCCCAAGGTTTTGCCCTGACCTGCCTGGATTCAAACACAGGTCTCCCCAGTTGGTCTCCCCAGCTTGCAAGACAAGTGCTCTAACCACTAAGCCACAGGAGCTCCTGGATAGAAACCGAAATGTCTCAAAGCTCTTCACAAAATATACTGTAAAGTGAATTGATTGTATAGTTTGTGGGTGAACCAATTGTGCATAGTAATGTCCAACAGACTGTCGTAGATTGAGTGACCGAATTATTATTATTATTTAGGGAGGAAGTCTCAAAACACTTTGTAGAGATGGACTGGGAGCCTGAGTAGAGTGGGAGATGGTGGTGGTGGAGATATAGGAGGTGGCTGTTCAGCGATTAAAACCATATTTTATTCAATGAACTGTTTCTTAATAATCCTTAGCAATAATTAAGGAACAGAATGTGTTTAGGAATACCGCAAATTTGACTCCCAGAGTTTTATTTGCAAAGGAAGCATGTAGCAGAGAGAGAATTACAAAGAGGCTCAGTATTCACTGGGAGAGCACCAGTGGAATAGATGAGTCATGCGCTATACATTCTGAATTTTGACTTAATAACTACAATTATGTCTGTTATAACAGTGCAGTTCTCAAAGTACAGCTCCACTCTAATTACTATTGTGAATAGAACGACTTATCAGCATAGCATCACTTTACTTACCACCAGTGAGATAATGTCCAGCTGAGCAGAAATCCTGAGGTCAGAAATTTCTCACGGTTTTAGCTTTAATGCAAATGCAATTCTCACCCGAACCAAACTTTGTTTTCCCATTACCCCAGTCCTCGCCAGACTTTACTGGCTCTCTGTCACAGAGCAGATCATCTTCAAGACCCTCACTCTTGTGTTTAAATCCCTCCACTCCTCTACTCCCCCATACCTCTCTGGCATCCTCTCTCCTCACAACAGTACCCGCTGCCTCCGCTCTACTGGGTCTGACCTCCTCCCTGTCCGCGGAATCCTCCACTCCACCATCAGCGGCCAATGCTTTGGGACGTCCTTCCAATGCGAAAGACACTGTATAAATGTAATCTGTAGTTTTTAAATCTGTTGAAAATAATGATTGTAAAATATTTTGGGGAAATGTTTTTAATTCAGTCTTGTGGGCTGAAGTTTTGGTCTCAGTTATGTGCAGCCACTAATGGGATTGCCATTTCGGGATTGCCGAAACTCAAAGTGTGATTCCAATTGGATTTCAGCCCACTGGTTTGGAAATCGATATTCCTCAAGTCTTTTGGGGCACTCAGAAGCACGTCTATCAAACTAAAGATGGATTGAAGACTTTTCTAAAATCTTGCCTAATCCTAAATTTTAAGACAAATTTGTCTAAGATCTCCATCATGGCAAAGGCCATATTCGACCAATTCCTCATCTCTCTCTCCTCTCACACCCTTGTCAGGCTCCATTGGCTCCTTGTCACAGAACTGATTGATTTCAAGATCCTCTCACTTAAAAATCACTTACATACTTACATACTCTATCACCTCCTTTCTGTGCTTTTTGAATGAGTTTAGTGTCCTGGCCTCTATTACCTTTCCTATGGTTTTATCAGAGGAAGGTAGTGTGGCTGAGGTAGAGAAAAGCCAGGGACTGGATGTGTGGTTGCCAGGACATGAACTGGATGCATATCCAGGTTGCGTACAGGTTCAGTAAATACAAAGGATAGGCCAGGGAGATTAAGGGGTAGAATCGCAGGTAACAAGACAGGAACCGAGGAAGATGGCTTCCATCGTGCCTATATATTCATGTACAGAAAGTTGGTGCTCATCCAGGCATTGGTATTTTGAAGGCTTGATGTAGGTAGAAAAACAACTTTCATAATAATCTTACTATTTTAAAATATATTATTAAAAACTAACTTTCAGTAAATTAGGTGGGATTTTTAACCAAGTATCATAACATGTTGAAGAAAAAGGACCAAGATCAGACATGCAAATAAATAAGTTATTCTTTGCTTTTGACTGCATTTACATCTACCATTTGATCTCACATTTGTGTTCAAATCCACTCACACCCTGGCACTTCCCTACCTCTCTGGCCTCTTCACTCCCCAAACCACCATCAGGAGCCTCCACTCAACTGGCATTGGCCTTCTGCTTGTCCCATGCATCCTCCGCCCCACAATCCAAGTTCATGCTTTCTGCTGCTACGCTCCCAAACTCTGGAACACTCTTCCTCAATCCCACCACCTTGCCCCTCTCTCCTCCTTTTCAAGACCTGCCTGAAAATCTTCCTCTTCGACCGTGCTTATGGCCACCTCCCCCAAGTATTTGGCATAGGGTGGCGAGGGTCAAGGCGTGGGATCCAGAGTGTGCTTTGGGATAAAACCACATCGCTTGAAATGGAGATGAACCCTCCCACCGCCTCCCACCAAACCCCCACCTGGCTCAGAGTCAGGCTCCACCACTGTTACGCTAGTCAGAGGTGTAGGTGAAACTGCAACACAATTTGCAGACTAGCAGGACGTAGTTTGAGGGTGAGCTTTAGTGGTGATACACAGTCATAGAGACAACATGTACCTGTTTCGGGAAGTGTCAGACGAAAAAGCTGTCTTTGTATATCCCCCTGCTTAGATCAGATTTTTCTAGTTTGTATGCTACAAATGCTAGATTCCAACGAGAAAGATGTACAGATTGCATTGATTTGGGTTAATATCTTACATTTTTTCAGTACTTGGCCCTCGCAGATACAGTGCTGACAAGAATTATTAAAGAAAAAATACTTTCCAGGACAGTAATCTGTTATGATTGATGAAAAATTCTATTTGAGGGTTGGTTATGTTGCAGGTTGTTTGATTTCTTTTTTGAAAAGTAATTCCATGAAAGTGGTTATTGAATTTGATAATCCTGAGTTTCTCGCTTAGGGACATAGCAATTCAGAGCGGAAATCCTGATTTATAACTTTACGGTCCTCATTGCTACAAATCGCACTGAGGAAAATAAACTTCCATGATGGATGGACTTAACAGCATTGCCTTGATGTTTAAGAGTTTTGCAAAACTTTGGATCCGTCAAAATTTGAAAGCTGTTTTCCCGCTTGAAGCACTAAGAGAATGTTGACCAAAGAAAAAGGAAACAGCTGAGTTTGATTTAGTAAAGCAGAATTGCTTTTAAAAAATGGAGTCTTGCAAGATAATCATCAAATAGAGTTTCTTACCAAGCATAAGCAATCCAGGGAAGTATTATTTGAATAATGCTCTCATTACTCTTATTTCAGTAATACACTTCTTCAATTGCAAGTTAGCACCAAAAGCCTTGAAATTGCTCAAGGCCTTAGCTGTGAGCCATAACTCTCCTCCTTTTGGAGTTGGTAAGCGAGGTTACATGCTTGGCAACGGAATGTCAACATTTATTCAATCCTTTGTGGTGTTCTGGGTAGACTAATTCCTGAGTCAGACACATCCGACAGCACTGCTAATGACAGCCCAGAAAGCCTGGCTCATCAGCAAGACATGGGAATCTTTCCACTCAGATCATTTAGATCCTGCAAGCCAAAGACCTTATGAGTTGGCTGGTTCTAGCTGGTCAAGCAGCAAGAAGCTTGGTAGAGAGTTCTCTTAATAGCAAGTTGTGCGTGCAGGAGTAGCTGATTAAACTCCAGCAGCTCCCCAACATATACTCTGGGTGACCACAACCCTTGACTCTTGCCAACCTAGCCCTAATATTCAAAGGATTAGGTAAGCACAGAATGTCCCTCCAGGAAGAGTGTCCAATACATTATAGATACAGGGAAGTGTCCATTAATAGGTGGCATCCATATGTAGATCTCTCTATCCAGTATCCACCTCCGCCTTTCAATCAGTTAGTACGTTAATTACAATCAAGACACATTATTCGAAGCATGTGTTAATTAGCACCATCCATGTAAATTAGCACATCATACACCACAGTTTTCACTCCATAATGTTTTAGCTCAAATACAGTAAATAAATGTTATTTATCAAGAACTTCCTGTGTTTAATTCAGCAAGTAGTAATAATAATATTCCTTATATCTCTATAGTGTCTTATCAGGTCTGTAATGTTACTTAAGCCACAAAACGCAATGTAGATTCACTCAAATCTTTAATGCAAACTTTAGAATTCTTTCAAATCAACCTAATTCACACTCTCTTTCAAAATCTGCAAGTCTCTTTTCCCAGAATCCTTTTAGATTTGCACCATCCTTAATCAATTGCCACTTATGTCGTTAAACGTTAAAGCAACTATGCAGCTAACATCATTGAGAGATTTTTGCAGGGATTATTACCCTGGAAAATGATCCAAAAATTAACTAACAAGTGGGTTCCTACTTACTGCTCGGTAAACAGAGGCATAAAGAATAAGGAAGCTTGCCTAAGTTTTTACCCTGACGGAAATCAAACCTCTCTCGGAAATAATGTTTCTCATCCCTCTACGATAACTATTTGAACCCTCTAGCATTACTAAGGACCATTCAAATAGGAGGGGAAAAAATCACTTAACAAATATGGTTTTCACCCATATTTTATTTGAGATTTATAGCCTTGATCCATGTGGTATTCTATTTGAAGACAAATAAAGTTAATATTTTGTTGATGCCTTAATTTAGAAAGTTTTTTTTTAATCTCTACATTTAATTTATTAATTTCTACAATTAATTGTTTTTCATAGACTTTTCACTGAATTTTCTCTTTGACAACCACCCCCTCCCCCACCACCACCCCTGCCTAAGAGTCAGGCTCTACCAATGTGAAGCGCTCTGAGCCGCTACCCTATGTAGAGGGCGCTATATTGTTCTTGTTGAATTTATCAAACTGATTAGAATTCACACCCTGACTATCCCTCGCCAGAGTGGCTACCCAACAATTACTGAATCTGAGATTTGAATCACATTTATTTGCCCAATGTTCTCCTATTTCATGGCTGCCACATTTGGCCCACAAATATACATTCAATTCACTTTAGAGTATATTCTGTGAAGCACTTTGAGACGTCAATAAGATGTGAAGAGCGCTATAGCAAATGCAAGGATTATTGTTATTATTATTAGAGGGGTCAGCTTGGCTTGGAGGTAACATTCTTGCCTCTGAGTCAGAAGGTTGTGAGTTCAAACCCCTCAATGGGACTTGGAATCCATGGTCTAAACTGACACCCCAATGCAATGTTGTATTGTTGGAGGTGGCATCTTCATATAAGACTTTAAACCGAGGTCCTGTCTGCTTGTTCAGGTGCACATTAAAGATCCCATTGGTCTATTTGAAAACAGAATGGAGTTTACCCCCGATGTCCTGGCCAACAATCCCTCAAATACAAATTGGTTAATTCTAGATTTCACCTGAAAAAATGTTCCAGGTGAAAATATACCAGACAGGTAAAAATAGCTCCATCCCAGCAAGTTGTTATTTTACCAATACTGGATCATGCTTCACGAGTGAGTGGAAATTTGATACTGTATGTTCATAGCCAGACAGCATGTTAAAATATTAACAAAGTCTGGGTTGAATGGTACTGAAGCAATCTAAGGTGACGTGGTACTGAATATAGTTGGAGTTCAGTTCATGCACTTTACTCTGCTCCCCAGTGGGAAGCTAATCTTGTACAGAAATTCCAGGCTGGTAAATTGCTGGAATGCTTCTAAATATGAAACAAAGTGTTACAGCTTAGAGAAGCAAATTGATTTAAAGACGTTTCGTGTCAAGTTCATGACTGACTCTAGAATCATTTTGTTTCATTTACTTAAGGAAAACAATGAGTCAGAATCCACCTACTTCTCATCATATTGCACTGTGTATTTCATAGTGAATCAGTTGCAGTCATAACTCTAAATTCTGTAGCTAACAAGGAATTGCACTTCAGGTGTTTTGTTTCACTTGCCATTTGTACAATTGCTGAGTGGGCGGAATGATCTATCAAAGCTACATCACCAAAGGTTTACTAGGACTCGGCTGCACCTACAGACAGTATGGGGATCTAATGCCCTTTATAAGGAATCCTGGAAGTACAGAATAGCTAATTTCTTGAATGGGAGAAAATAGATAGTGTTAGTGTTTAGAGGGATTTAGGTGTCCTTGTACACCAGTCGCAAAAAGTTAGTATGCAGGTACAGCAAGCAACTAGGAAGGGTAATGGCGTGTTGGTGATCATTACAAAAGGGTGAGAATATAAGAGTCGGGAAGTCTTGCTGCAACTGTGTAGGGCCTTGGTGAGACTGCAACTAGATTATCATGTGCAGTTTTAGTCTCCTTATTTAAGAAAGGATATACTTGCCTTAGAGTGCAGTGTAGATTCACTCGGTTGGTACCTGGGATGAGGGGGTTGAGCTATGAGGATCGGTTGAGTAATCTAGAATATAGAAGAATTAGAGATGATCTCATAGAAACCTATAAGATTATTAAGGGGCATGACAGAGTAGACAGTGGAAGACTGTTTCTCCTGGTTGGAGAAATTGTAACTGGTGGTCATAGTCTTAAGATTAGGGGTCAGCCTTTTCACACAGAGTTGAGGAAAAACTTCTTTGCTCAGAGGGTGGTAAATTTATGGAACATATTCAAGACTGAAATTGATAGATGTTGTATGGATAAAGGGATCAAGGAATATGGGGATAAGGTGGGTAGGTGGAGTTAAATTAAATGGCGGGGCAGGCTGGAAGGGCCGAATGGCCTACTCCTGCTCCTAATTCTTATGTCCTTACGTACATCTCACCAACCCACTTATAAAAATAATTAATGATAAAACATGTATGACCAGGCCATGTTCAGCTTTGCAGTTCTGGGGAGAGTAGAGGATTTTTTTTCCTTGCGTTTCTTGTAATCTCATGTGAAAATTCCAATCTTTTTAATTCTCCAAATCGTGATTTTGAGCTCATTATCTAGGGTGACAATTCAGAACAGTGTCACCCTAGACAGTGCTGCAGTGTCAGAGGTGCTATCCTTCTGGTGAGATATAAACAGAGGCCATGTTGGCTGCTCAAACAGCGTTAAGCACACCGTTGGAACTATTTCACAAAGAAGCTTCCACTGGTATCATTCATTTCGTAGTTGTTTGGGACATTGCTGGGCTCAAATGGTTTGCCTCATTTGCCTATAAATATAGAGTCACTATATTCTATTAAAAAAACTGAAATGCTTTGAGGCGTTTCAACATAATAGGATGCTGTTTAATTATTTTATTTTTTTCTCAGTCCCCCACCCCTCCCCTACAGTCCGCTTTTTTATGGTGCAACACTCTTAAACATCATTATTATTTATATTACAAACGTAGTTGGTTTGGGGTCTCATTCCCTGTTTGCAGGGTTCCTTTTTTTATTATCTAATTAATTAAACACTACACAATAACTGACATCAAGCTCACCCCACAAGTCACCCCACAGTTACTTCAGCAGATATATTTTATTAAATTGCTGGATCTCAATCCATGAATGAACATTAGACTTGTCATTGGGTTTAAGTGTCAGCCAGGGCTCAATTGGCAGCACTCTCGGGGCTGCAGCATATAAAAAAGGAAGGAAGCCGCCTCCAAAAATGTAACATACCCCCAGCGCTGCATTGGAGTGTCAGTCTAGACTATAATAATAATAATCCTGGCATTTGATATAGCCCTTTTCAAGTCTTCTAGACGTCTCAAAGCACTTCACAGAATATACAGTACAGTGAATTGATTGTATACTTGTAGGCGAAACGCGGCAGCCAATTGCATACAACAGTATCCCACAAATAGTCGTGGGTTGAAATTACCAATTTTATTATTGTTTTTTTTTTTTGGAGGGATTATTATTAGGCGTGTGGAGTAAAGAAACTTATCCAAGGTTTCGCCCTGACCTGCCTGGATTTGAACACAAGTCTCACGCTTGTAAGGCAAGTGCTCTAATCACTGCTCTACAGGACTCCACAAATATTATGAGTTATGACATTTTATAAGTCCCAATGTGCAGCTTGAATTCACTTATGTCACAGAGGTGAGGGTCTGACCAACTCAGGCAGCTGCACATTATAATGTATGTTGCAAGCATATTATGATTAGGGACAAGAAACCCTAGGAAGTTATAAGTTATAAGCACTCCAAGATGCCCAGCACAAATTGTAGTTGAGGGAGGCTCAACATTTGTAGTGTTCAATAATTAAATTTAGCTGAGAATTGAATGCCTGTTATAATTTACCTATGATAATATACCACTGGTGAGAATTTATCAGTAATAATTTACCAGTGATAAATTAATGTTGATTCTAATCTGGGCCAACAGAAAAGTGTGGAAATATAGTTTTGGAAAATTGCAGGGTATTGATCGTTGCTGTTGAGGTATATTTTACTGCCAAACTACACTTTATTGATTTAAAAACTAAACCTAAGGATATAAGACGTATTAGATTTTGGCAAAAAATATGTATTAACTGCTTCTTTAACAGCATGGCCCATTTCTTTTTGGGATTGGGGGACACCAGTGAGGCTACAGGAGCTCACCACCTCCACAGCCTCTCAAAGCCAAGCACCACACACAGAGACACACACACACACACACACACACACACAGAGACAATAACAAGAGCGGGGCCTCTGAGTGAAGCATATTAGTCTGCTGCACCACACTGCTTATCCGGGTCTGGAGTCCACAGTGACCTCAGGAAGATAGCTGGGAGGCTCGTGGGCCAGAAACTTCGTTTATAGCGGCTTGGTAGTGGAGGGCGGCATTTTTGTAGAAAAAGGATGCCCGCGTTTTTCCATTGGCCCAGGTTATAATTTACCTGTGTAACTTGGTGGTTACACTCAGAGTCCGAGTGGTTAGAGCACTTACCTTACAAGCGAGAGATCTGGGTTCAATTCCAGGCAGGGCGAAACCTTGGGCAAGTTTCCTTACTCCACACACCTGATAATAATTCCTCCCCCAAAAAAAGAATTTGGTCACTCAATCCCCAACTGTTTGTGGGACGCTGCTGTGCGCAAATGGCTGCCTCGTTTCACCCACAAGTCAACTCACTTTACAGTATAGAGAAGCCTAGAAGACATGATAAGGGGTTATATCAGATGTAAGGATTATTATTATTATAGTACTATTATATTTTACCAGTAATAACTTACTGCTGGTGATTTTCCCATGACAATTCGCCAATGATAGTTTACACCAGATTTACTTTATTGAACACTGTAAGTTTTACCCTAGATTCCCTGTGCCCCTCAGCACATTTGATGACTATATAAATAATAATGATTGTCTTTAATTGAATTAATATTTGCTAAATTCACATTTCATCTTAGCAAGGCAGTCACAGCTATTCAAAAATGCCTCTAGAGAATCTACAAATCTTCAAAGAATATATTTTTTTAACACAACATAAGAAAGACATCGATTTATTAATAAACATTCAGTGAAACTATAATTTTGTCAATTATTGGAACTTTCAGCTCTGGTTTACAAACTTATCTGCTATGTTTATTACAGAACATCCAAGCTATCCCAACACAGCCAATTCAAATCACCAAGCAACAGTACATTCAAGGTAATGATCTGCAATCTTAATCAGACCAGATGAGGATCATAAGAGCATAAGAAATTGCTGGCGAAAGAAGACCAAGATCCATCTAGTTTCTCGTCCACCATCCTGCCAGTCGTTTGACATATCCTGTCCCAAACTAGCAGAAATCTACTTAATTTGTTCCTGAAACAAGCAATCCTTACTACTTCCACTCCCTAAAGTGTCTCCCTAAAGCCTGTTCCGTACGTTTACTGCTCGCTCAATAAATAGTGTTCCTGCAGATATGAGCTGAATTTACCGTTCTTCAATCACAGGCCGTGTCCTCTGGTTCTGCTGTTCAGTACAAGATAAAGCAGTTTTTCAAGGCCTACATTATCTATTCCCTTCAGAATTTTAAAGACCATAATCATATCCCCCCTCAACGTTCTCTTCTCCAGTGTGAACATTCCCAGTATCGCTCCTCGTAGTCCAGTCCCTCCATCCCTTCAATCATTTTGGTTGCCCTCCTCTGTTCTCTCAATAGCTGCAATATTCTTGTTATACTGTATTGCGGTGACCAGAACTGCACACAGTATTCCAAATGCTGTCACACCAGTGACAGTGATGGCATAAAGTGACAGGGTTACCCCACTATCTCGGCTCAATATTCCCCTTTTAATACAACCCAGCATCTGAGTCATTCATAAGAATTAAAATAATTAGCAAGAGAGGAGGGGAGAAGAATTTGTTTACACAGCAAGTTGTGTATGATCTTAAATTTACTGCCTGAAAGGGTGGTGGAAGCCGATTCTATAATGGCTCTCAAAAGGGAATAGGTACTTGAAAAGGAAATAGTTGACAAGAGCAGAGGAGTGGCACTAGTTGGAAAGCTTTTTCAAAGAGCAGGCACAAGTGCGATGGGCCGACTGGCTTCCTACCTAACTCGTAGAATCTTACAAGACCATGGCAAATTTTTGATGCCTGAACTGTCTTTTTTTTTATAAAAGCAAAAGTTCACTTTTAGTCATAGATTAAATGCAAGAAAGCAAGGTTCTGCTAACCAGCCAGCTATATGCTGCCACACAGCTATTAAATATGAATAAGAATTATAAATTGTGTTTAATATTTAAGATCCCTTTACAATGGTCAGAGCTAAAAATAAGTTTAAATCGCTGGTGCTGTTTGGTTACTTGGAAACTTCAAATAGATTTTTGAAGTTGCATGAAAGGAAAATTTCACAGTATGCCTGGAATATTTATAGTAAAGCTTATCAATTTCCAAAGACTAGACAGATCTTCATGTTTTAAATCAGGCAGCGCTAGTGGCAATGTAGCCCTATACAGACCCAATGATGAAGTTTAAACCATTGTAATTGATTTCAAATTAAATGAAAGGAACAACCGAACTGAACTAGGCTGTGGTGCTGGATCTTCAATGTATTTAATTGGTCTTTAATCAAAATCACAGAGGTTTCTGACAAACAGAAGAAAACAAGAGAGTAAAAGGTGGCTGAGCTGTCGTACCAACTGCATGCTCATTTAAACAGGACCTTGATATTTGGAAGATGAATGGAATCGAGAATCAGAAACAACATTGTAGAGTGACCATGTGAAAACAACCTAATAAATGACATCCAAGGGCAGCTTCACATATAACATCTCAAATGGATAGAGAGAAACCATATGACTTGGTGCACCTAGACTTCCAAATGGCGTTTAGTACATGTATGTGATTAAGTGATAGCATTAAAAACCTAAATCAGAGCAAAGTCCCAATGTAGCTATAAAACATTTGTCCAACTAGTTCTCTTTAATGCTTCTGAGCTGTTGGGTAATCAACAGTAATCTATTTTAGACCTACTTACAAAGGCCAGGAGCAACAAATTGGGTGGATTTGTCAATAAAAGGTGAAGTGACGGTCGGGAGGTAGAGCTCCAGCCTATACTGACCTGCCAACCCATCGCCCCAACCTCAACTGTGCATGTGTCAGCCTGGCACAGTGATAGCACGCTCACATTGAGGCAGAAGTTTGTGGTTTTAAATCCCACATGGGGACTTGAAATCACATTGTCTTGAGCAGACACTCCAGTGTAGTGCTGGGTGGGGTGGGTGTTGATTATTGGAGATGTGTCCTTCAGATGAGACAATAGCCAAAGTGTTGTCTGCCTGTTCAGGTGGATGTTAAAGATTGTAAGGCACTATTCAAAAAGATAAGTTTTTCTCCCGATGATCTGACCCACAAATCTCCAAATAAAATTGGTCAATAAAAATGTCTCAATGATGTGATAAAGTGCTATATCAAGGATTATTATTAATGTTAATTGTCTGGTTGGAAAGTATATATATATATATTTCATTGCAACAATATAATCTCTGTGAATCTATGATCTTCCGAATCTACTCCTTAAAAGATTTCTGGAAAGTTTAGGAAAAGTGAACAACGTGACTTCAAAGGAATGTGATCCTCTGGTGTGTATCTCTGCTTGTAGGAAAGGAGCCGGAGACAGTAACCATCTCGCCAAGGAGCATGTTTGTTTCATCGGACAGTTGGACATTTTTAGCTGCAGGTAATCCAATATGTATTTGCAATACTTATCTCTATTAATACAGACCCTACACCTACTATAATAATAATAATAACAATAATAATAATAATAATTCTTCCAAAAAAAACACAATAATAAAAATTGGTCATTTTCTATCCACAACTGTTTGTGGGATATTGCTGTGCGCAATTGCTTGCCACGTTTCGTCCACAAATATACAGTCAATTCACTTTACAGTATATTCTGTGAAGCGCTTTGAGACTTTGATAAGATGTGAAAAGCGCTATATCAAAAGCAAGGATTATTAGCAGTATTATTATTCATTGTTGTGTAATTATTGAAAATGCTTTGAGACATTGTGATGTGATAATACCTTGTAAAATAGAAGTATTCCTTGTTCTCAGTTACAGAAATGGTATGTATGAGTTAATTACATCACATTCAAACAAAACTCCCTTCCACCCTCCTCAAAAATATAAGCCCCTCTGTTGTAATTTTGTGTCAATCCAGCTCAGTTAATCATACTCTCAAAATCAAAATTTGGATTGATGGTTGCAATTCTGACTGAAACTTCAGTAAAGTATTGGGAGAATGGTGCATTGTTGGCAGTTTCAAATGAGATATTAAACTGGGATCCAGTCTACGTGTTCAAGTGTACAACAAGGGGGAATGGGGGTTCCTGTCACAAAAGCTTGCTATTGTCTATGAATCATCACCAATCTAATTGATATCAGCCTGGTTCAGTTGGAAGCACTCTTACCTCTAAATCAGAAGGTTTGGGATTCAAGTCTCATTTATATATAATCCAGACTGATATAGCAATAGAGAGCTGGGGGTGCATTTTTTTGTTTTGTTTTGTTTGGCTGAGACGTGAAATCGAGGTTCCATCGCATCTTCAAGTGGACATTAAAGATCCCATGATGCTATTCGAGAAGAGAAGTGGACATTAAAGATCCCATGATGCTATTTGAGAAGACAAGGGAGTTTCTCCTGGTTTCTTGGTCAACGATCTTCCAGATAGAATTGGTCATTCACTTCATGGCTGTTTGTGGGACTTGCTGTGTACACAATGTCGCTGCCTTTTATGGTTATTGGCAATCAACCTGCATATAAAGGGAGCTTTCAAAGGCTGGACTACAATCAGGCTTGATTGGGCCCTAGTACTGTATAAAGCCAAGGGCACGGGAGTATGAGAGGAGAATCTGGAGAAGATAGAGTTAGAGTTGCTTGTTAAAAATATTGTGCAAGTTTTGTTTTTCGCGATTCACACCCTTCTTTGAGTCAGTAAACTTTACAGTAAATAAAGTGAAGCTTTGAGACATCCTCCCAATGTGAAAGGACCTATGTAGAATACCAGAATTCTTAATCAATTTGGATGTTATTATTAATCAGTTTAATAAAATCCTAATTGATTCTGCATTTACCCGCTTCTGGCCAATATATTCTATATTTTGCCACCGTGTGTGAAGAAATGTTTTCTGATCACCCTTTTAAATTTGTTAGCTCCATTCGTGCTCAAAAACAGAAGGCACACTTTCTAGTTTGGCTCACTACCAGCGCAACAAATAGATGGTTCACATGTTTTCTGAAATAATGCTGATCTTCACAACTTACTCTTTGATAGGTAGACTATAAGGATGTCAGTTTAACAAAAGCTCTAAGATCTGTCTGAACATAATGAACATAATGAGAAAGGGAAATTACAGATGAAAGCCATTCACTTTCAAGTCACGCATACTTGACCTAAATCTATTATCCAGCTGTAAAAGTCCAGCAGCGTTTTTCCCACTAATTCTGGAAATTTCCACTGTGATGTTTCGGCAGTGACTAAAACAGCATTATTATAAATTTCAAGGAAGATTAACAAAGGTGCACCGCACTTAAAACCATTTAAAGGCTAATGTGAGAATTTGGCTTCTCAATTGTAGATTAACTGCTTTAAAAGGTGGTAATCTCTGTAAATTTAAAGAAATATGCAGCATAGATTTTTGTAACTAGACAGGCCTATATATTAATATTGTGTGCAATAGGGAACGGCAATATATCGGTATATCGCTAAAACCCGATATGATTTTCATATCGATATGCCGATATAGACATTTTAAAAATATCGGTATATCGAAAAACGGTATATCGAGGTAAAAAATCGGGATGCGAGCACAATCAACTACAAGACCCAGAATGCTCATCTCTATACACAATGCACAGACCGAGGTGCAAAGCCGCCATCTTGTATTCATAGTCCTCGAATACAATATACAGGTCTGCAAGGGGTGGGGGGAGAGAGACGGCTGTGGGTGGGGGGGGTGAGGGGGAGAGAGACTGCTGGGGGGGGGGGTGAGGGGGAGAGAGACGGCTGGGGGGGGGGTGAGGGGGAGAGAGACGGCTGGGGGGCGGGGGAGATAGACGGCTGGGGGGGGGAGAGGGGGAGAGAGACGGCTGGGGGGGGGAGGGGGAGAGAGATGGCTGGGGGGGGAGAGGGGGAGAGAGACGGCTGGGGGGGGGAGAGAGACGGCTGGGGGGGGGAGAGGGGGAGAGAGACGGCTGGGGGGGGGAGGGGGAGAGAGATGGCTGGGGGGGAGAGGGGGAGAGAGACGGCTAGGGGGTGGAGAGGGGGAGAGAGATGGTTGGGGGGGGGGGGGGAGGAGAGGGGGAGAGAGACGGCTGGGGGGGGAGGGAGAAAGAGACGGCTGGGGGGGTGGTGGGAGAGAGAGACGACGGGGGTGGGGGGTGCGAGAGAGGGACGGCGGGGGGGGGTGCGGGGGGGAGACGGAGTGGTTGTGATAATATACAGATAGATAGAGATGGGGGGGGATGCGAGAGGGGAGAGAGACATAGAGAGACACAGACAGAAAAACACAGAGATGGAGAGAGTGAGAGACACAGAGAGAGAAAGATATTTACCTCCTGAGAAGATAGGCCCCGAATGCGCGCGCACCCGGAATGCGCGCGCACTCCGATGCGCACGCATGCGCAGTACGAAAAAACTGAAAATTTCGGTATGAGCCAACCGATATATCCATATCCGGAAAATTCCCATATCGCCGTTCCCTAGTGTGCAAGTATTTTTGGGCTGCAAAACTAAATAGGCAATGAGAAAAGAGGAAAGATTGTCCAGGCAGTAATCCTGGTGACAAAATTTGTCATTCACTTCATGGCTGTAAGTGACCTTGGTGTACACATATTGGCTGCTGTCTTTGTCTACAAAATACACAGTCACTACATAGAGACTGTAGATGCAAATTAAGTGCTTTTAGATGTTTTAAGTGCTTTGGGACTCTACCCTACATGAGGGGCCCTATGTAAATGCAAGTTTTTGTTGTTTTGATGTTATTGGTATACTAAATACAGGGATGATTATTATTTTAAAAAAGAGCATTGAGAATATTATATTCACAGGGAAACACAGTACAGTATATCTATTTTGCACACAGCAAGCTATGAGGCAAATTACAGTAAAAGCCCGTTTATCCGGCACCCTCGGAACCTGGCCAATGCCGGTTAAACCGCTTGCCGGATATTCAGGCGGCCAGCTGCAGAAAACACAACAGAATTTTTTTTAATTAAAATGTTTTAAACATACCATATTAATATTAGACTGAATAATAACAGAATATTGTATGGATACTTACCAATAAAGCAATAAATATTGATTACAGTCTATAAATACAGCACACAATCACAAAGCAAACTTCTACAATGGTGGACTGTATTGGCTTAAAGGGGTACTGCCGTTTTTACCTCTTTTTTTTCTTTCTTTCTCTCTCTCCCTCCTTCCCTTTCTCTCTCTTTCACACACACTCAGTCAGTCTGGCATCTCAATAGCTCCAAACCCAACCCCCCTCCACTCCTCATCAACTCACTGCCTCTCTCTCCCCTCCTCTTCCCCACCTCCCTCTCCCACTCCTCTCTCTTTCTCCCCCCACCTCTTTCCCTCTCTTTCCACGCCCCCCCCCCCCCACCCTCTCTCTCTCCCTGCCTCTCTCTCCTCCCACCCCACCCTCACCAAAACAAGTGTATAAACCCACAGTACCGTCTACACAGGCAATGTAGTATCCGTCAGAGAGAGGGAAAGAAAGAAAGAAAGAAAGAAAGAGATAGGGAGAGATAGAGAGGAAGGAAGGAGACGGAGCGAGAGAAAGAAAAAGAGGGAGAGAGAGAAACAGGAGAGGAAGAGGAAAAACATTGCCCCTTTAAGACTCAAACCCAGAAGTGTGCCACTACCGACAGCATTCAGAGCTAATTGTACTTTACTCTCCTGCAACATTCGACTCATTAAATGCTCCGCAGTGATTGTGCCAGCTAAGATCCGGTTAATCGAATGGGGACCTTTTTTTTTGAGGTGCCGGTTATACAGAAGTTACAGTTGATTGGGTCACGGATAAATAGGCTTTTACTGTACTAATTTTATTTGGAGGATTGTCAGAAGCATATTAGAGGGTACGGACAAAGAGGAGAGATTGGGATTAACAACAACAACAACAAATTAGACTTATAAAGCGCCTTTCACGTCGGGAGGACGTCCCAAGGTGCTGCACAGGAGGCGTGTGACCCGAGCTGGGAGGGGAGTGTTTGGGAGGGGGTAGAAAACGTGGGGGAGGTCGAATAATTAGGGGAGGAACAGAAGGCACGGTCGAAAAGGAAAATCTTCAAACAGGCCTTGAAAGAGGAAAGGGAGGAAACAAGGCAGAGGGATTGGGGGAAGGAATTCCATAGGGTGGGGGCGGAGAAACTGAAGGCCCGGCCTCCAATGGTGGGGCGGTTCGGGCGGGGGGCTTGGAGTAAACCAAGTCCTGCTGAACGGAGGGTCCGGGTGGGCTTATAGGGGGAGAGTAAATCGGATAGATAGGGCGGGGCAAGGCCGTGTAAGGCCTTGAAAATGAGGACAAGGATCTTGAACTCGATCCTCTGGGGGATGGGGAGCCAGTGGAGACGGGCGAGGGTGGGGGTTATGTGGTCACGGAGGTGGGTGCGGGATAGTACACGGGCTGCAGAGTTTTGGATGACCTGCAGCCTGTGAATGGAGGAGCTGGGGAGGCCGACAAGGAGAGAGTTTCCGTAGTCCAGCCGTGAGGTGATGTACGTGTGCACGAGTGTTTCGGCAGCGTGGGGTGTGAGATAGTTGCGGAGCCTGGCAATGTTGCGTAGGTGGAAATAAGCGGTGCCGGTCAAGGCGCGGATGTGGGGGAGGAAGGAGAGTTTATGGTCGAACGTGATGCCGAGGTTCCTGACTGGCTTTGTGAGGTGGAGAGTACAGCCTTGGATGTTGAGGCTGGCAGCGGCCGATGTGCGGAGGCGCTGGCTTGAGCCAATCAGGAGGGCCTCGGTCTTGCTCACGTTCAATTGGAGGAAGTTGTCCCTCGTCCAGGACTCAATGTCGGACAGACATGCTGTCAGAACATCGATGGTCTGGGGGTTGAGGGATGAGGCTGAGAGGTACAGTTGGGTATCGTCTGCATACATGTGGAGATTTACCCCATGTTTGCGGATGACATCGCCCAGAGGGAGCGTGTAAATGGTGAAAAGGAGGGGGCCAAGGTCAGAGCCCTGGGGGACGCCGTGAGAAACTGTGCGGGGGTTTGAGGAGAAACCGTTAGAAGATACAAAATGTAGGCGGTGGGTCAGGTAGAAATGGAACCAGTCAAGGACTGTGCCTTGTAGGTTGAGGTGGGAGAGAATTAGAGAAACACAGAATGCAACATTGAAGGTGAAAAATATGGTAGATATCACATTGGATCTGTTATTAAGTGTTGCATTTTACAAACCTTGAATGAAGCCAAAATTGTTACCTCAACACCACTTCATATGCTTTGAGCATATGCTCCCCCTTTATAGTGGGAGGATGTTCCAAGAAGCTTATCAAGGGACATGGTTGATGCCAATTCCTGCAAGAGGCATAGTTGACACATGGCTGCCGTTAAGGAAACTTCCAGCCAGTTATGCATACGTGTTGGCCTTCCACATTAAGAAAGAGCCATCTTCTGCTGAATGATATTTTCTGCATGTATTCCACATGTGTGTGCTTGTTTTTATATCTATAGTATAATATATGTATATATATAATATATGCATATATATACACGTTTGTGGGTCGTGGCTGTGTGCAATTGGCTGCTGCGTTTTACCTATAAAGTATAGTCAATTCACTTTACCACATATTCTGTGAAGTGCTTTAAGACGTCTCAACACCATGATAAGGCGCTATATCAAGTGCAAGGATAATTTATCCATTATTTATTAGGTATATCTCAGAGAAAGCGACATTGATAATGTCTGACAACCCAAAGGGCACTGTCTTATGAGCAAATCCATCTTATGGGTGGGGTGGGGTGTGGGTGGCTTATAAAATATTTCTACAACATTAGGATCCATTATGCACATTGTATGCAGTCTGTGAAAACGTAACTTTATCATGCTAAAACCATCGTGAGGATTAGTTATTCCATAATGAAGAAGTCTTGTTGTTAATTACATAACTAAGAGTATGTGCGCCTGTAATTCCTTCTGCACATGTGTTTACATATAATTTTCACACAGAGCATAATACAGTACACCTGCATTTAAATAGTCTTAGGTAGCTTACTTAATAGGCCTTAATATATCCTTTACCCATAGGGATCAATTGCTGTGACTAGATATGTCTGATATTCCTGTGTTTGCCAATTTTAGTGGCACCATAGACATGTGCACACAAGGGAGACTCTGTCAAATGGATGAATCAAATGTGCTTCACATTTCCTTTCCCTAAGAAACTAGATACAATCATCACACATAAAAGATGAAAAGGCCCATTTAGCCTGCTAATCTTTTATTAAAAGTCATTAAACAGGATCTCTCGCAGCACTGCACAGCTGCGAAGCAAAATTGAAAAGCAAGTCATACATTTAACTTCCAGTCCCATATCTAGAGGTAGAAATAACTGACTGGGATCTTGGGGGAGGGGAGCAGAGGTGGCCAAAAGCACTGTGGAAGAGATAGGTCTTAAAGCAGGTTTGAAGGTGGGAATGGGGGTAAAAAGGCGGAGATTGAGTTTCAGAGAATGGGAGCAGAGTTCTCCAGGCTCTCAAGGCTCTCCACCAGTAATGGAGGGGATAAGGCGGGGGCCAGGTTGGTGTTTTTTTCTGAGTGGAGGAAGAGTGAATGGGTAGTAGGGTCACTGGTGGATACAGAGGTAGTGAGGCGAGGCCATGGAGGCATTCGAATGTGAAATGAAAATGTTTAATTTGATCCACTGGGAGATTGAAAACCAGTGGAGCCAAGTGAGGATTGGGATGATAGGCTCATGGGGCCTGGTGTGGGAGAGCGTATGAGCTGCAGAGTTCCAGATGGTCCACAGCTTGTGTAGGAATAAGCTGGGGAGTCCCGCAAGGAAGGCGTTGACAGATATATAATACAATCACAATACTTGACAGTAATACACACATGGTGCGTACCTTTCAATGTGATAAGGTAATATAATAATGCAGGCCCTTCTCCATTAACTAATCCTAATGAGCTGCTCTACTCTGTGCAAGGAACAGATCAGATGGGCTGAAAGGCCTTATCTAGCTCTCTCCTTTCTTCTGCTTGATCACTTATATAATATTAAAGATTCAATGTAAAACAGTTGACTGGGTGAGTTAGAAAGTACTGAACAGAAGCAAAACAAAATTGGTACCGCTTTTAGTAAATTACATAACCTCAAGCTGTCACTCATTTAGTGGTTACAGAGAAAAATAAATAGACCTATTTTAATGCTTAGGCCTCAGAAATCTAATAAATAATTGCTTTAAGTAGCTGTGTTTTTTTTATTTTCTGAACTCCTTCTTCCAATGTAGTAATACAGCATGTAGTTATCTCAGTTTGTACAGCTGCAAAATCACTAACCTGCTGGGAAGCCTTCAGCTGCTTACTCTGCACAGCCTGATGAATATTTATAATACCAGAGGGGTTGGTTTAAAGCTGATCTATCCCCAGACTATTGCACCAAATCAAATTTCATTGACAAAGTACCCTAACATTGTCTTACCTGAGCCCTGAAAAGAAAATCATAAGAGGAAACAGCCATCCATTTATTCTGAGCTACGAACAATGCTTAGACAAGCTCGGGCCCTTGAGGCTTGAGAGAAGACGACTCAGAGGGGACCTCAGAGAGGTGTATAACATTTTAAATATTTTAGAACGCAACAAGATAGTAGAACAAGAGGACACAGGTTTAGATTTGGAAAGGATAATTTCAGGACACATACCAAGAAGGATTTATTTACTCAAAAGGACAATCGACTTAGAGGGTTGCCAGGAAAGGTGGTTGAGATCAGGACACTAGACTCGTTTCAAAAGCAGCTTGGTGCTGTGATGAAAGGCCATCTTGTGAGGTGTTCCTCAGGGCTCTGTCCTTTATCCCCTACTTTTCAATATCTATATGCTCTCTCTTGGTGACATCATCCGCAGACGTGGGGTCAATTTCCACCTGTACGAGGATGACACCTAACTCTGTAACTCTACCTCCACTCTTGACTCACCGCTGTCCTGACAGACATCAAGTCCTGGATGAGAGCTAACTTTGTACAGTTAACTTGAATGTTAACCAGACCGAGAACCTCCTGATTGGCTCCCATCAGTGCTTCCACCCCAGGCACTGACAGCATCATTATCCAAAGATTCACACTCTACCTGACTGAGCCAGTCCAGAACCTTGGTGTCTTGCTTGACTCTCAACTATCCATTCTACCCCATTTTAGTGCCAAGTCCTGCTCTGCCTTCCCCCACCTCCCCAATATTGACCAACTCCACCGCTATCTCATACCACAGATTGCTAAGACCCTATATATGCATAATAAGGATATTATTTATTCATAATATCCAGCCTCAGCTACGCAAACTCCCTGCTTGTCAGCCTCCCCAACTCCTACCTCCATAATAATAATCTTTGAATTTGATATAGCGCTTTTCACATTTTCTAGATAGACGTCTTGAAGTGCTTCACAGAATATACTGTAAAGTGAATTGCCATAGGCTGCAGATCATCCAGAAGCCTGCAGCACGCATCAGGCTCCGCAAATCCATCACACAGGTGGATACAGTTCAAGATCCTGGTCCTCATCTCCAAAGCCCAAAATGGTATTGCTCTCCCCAACCTCTGCGACCTGCTAAGCCCTACCAACCTGTCCACTCCCTCCACTAATTGGGCTTCAGCCTGCTTCATTCCCCCACCTCGTCCTTCCCCAACATTGTCAGGCCTTCTGCCACACTGCACATACCATCTGGAACTCCATCCCACTGTCTCTCCACTTTGCCCCCTTCCTTGCCTTCAAGATCTATCTCAAGACCATCCTCTCCGACTGAACCATTGATCTCTCCTTCCCCCACTGCCCACCACCCTTCCCGATCCTAACCTCGGGTCTGAAACACTGATTGTCCAGTGCCTTGGGACGTGAAAGTTGCTATATAAATGTAATTTTGTTATTAGAGTGTGTGGTCTTCATCCAATATTCATCCAAACCAATCTTGTGCAGAAAGCATGGGGCCAATGGATTTGTCTGAAAGCAAGGGTTGGGAGTGGTTCACCCATTATGTATGGTCCTGGTGTTGATAGCAATGCTTTTCTTGAATTGAAACTGTGAGGAACAATTACTTAAAAGCTGTAGATCTTCAGTACTGTATTAGCAAGAGACTTCTCATTGGAAATTTAGAAAACGTACTGTCATACCCCCATATTTCTCTTGTGAAAGATTTGTTCATCAGTAACTTATGAATACTATAGATAAGTTAGTCCTGTGAAATAGAAATTGGCCCCACACATGTGCAGATGAAACAACCATCTTTAATCATGCCCAAACTTACAGAATCAAATTGCAACATTGATAGAGGGCACCAACATTGCCTGTGTGTTTCTTGTAAATTTTCCTGAATGTTGAAATGTTTCTTGTAGCCTTCAACAGTCCTTACAGTGCGTAGGAGATAGATAAAGTTCTGATGGGAGAAGGTGTCTTCAGGAGGTGAAATGCATGAGATTCAGGAGGTATGGTGGGGTGGGGTGTGTGGTTGAGGAGACTTGACTGCCTATTCTTCATTTCTCTGTAAGGATGCATTTGTACGACTCCTAGATTTGGAATTTCCCCTATCCTCCTCTGAGCACAGGGTGGAAATCTTCTGAGATTGTGTTACCTGGTACAGTCCTTCAGTACTTTAGTAGAGGCTTTGATGACTGCCAGTGCTCACTGTGCAGACTCTCACAGGAAGAAGCAAAGAGCTTGGGGGGGAGGTGGGAGTTGTGGAACTGAAGCGACAGCAAAAGTCACCTTCTGCAGGGAGACGGGCAGAAAATGTAAAGAAGAAAGCACGTAAAAAGCTAGTTCTGTACTTTGGGGTACAATTTTTGTACTTCTGTGCTTACCAATGAAACAAGTGATTGAAACAATCCCTCCTCCTTGCCCCCTCGTTCCCGTTTTTAGATCCTGTCTGAAGACCTTCCTCGTTGACCATTCTTACCCACTCCTGGCTCAGCTGCAGGATCCTCGTGCAAGTTGTTGTTCTTTTACTGATCACGGGATCATAATATTTTACAGCTTGGATAGAAGCCATTCAGCTTGTGCTAACTCTCCCATCTATTTAATCATATTTCCATTTGCCTTTCCCTGAACTCTTTAATAAGTTTCTTTATTACACATTGGTCTAATTTCCAAATAAACCATTGTCATTGCAGTTGTTTTCATTTCCATTTTTTTAAAATTTGGAGTCCCTGTTTCAATATACATTGCTCTACTAGCTTGCACGCTGTGTTATCCAAATTAACAAGGGGTAGGGGTGGGGGGTAAGGTTCATGAAGTATTTTAGATATAAGATATGTATAGATATATATATAATATAAAGGGTATGAGGAGTGAGCAAGAGAGGTGGTTGGGGGAGAAGATTGGCTCATATCGAGAAAAGCACCATCACATGCTTGATGGGCTTAAATGACCTGTTTCTGAGCTGTGATATTTTATGATTCTCTGACACAGTCTCAAAGTGCCCAGGCTAAGAGAAAAATATGAGGCACCATTTCTGCTTCTGATTACTTTCCATTCAGCCTTGCTGGAAGTCAAAGTAGAGAGAGAGGCAGGAGAACCAGTTGAGGGCAGGATCCACATTGGTTGTGATGTCAAATAGGGTCAAATAGGCTGCTGGCACTTCATAAATAGCTGCTTGTATAAGTGATTTGAGAGCTGCAGACATTCATGCAGCTATCCATCAGAAGAATAGAAGTAGAAATGGTTATTAGGAGTGCAGCAATAAAGCAGAACACATGAAGTAAAATTAATTGATTAATTTCTTTTGTATATTTTGATAAAGGGGCTTTAAAATCAAGTGAGTATATAAAGCAATCTAGAATTCATGTGCGTCCGATTGTGTGAAAGAATGTAATGAGTACATGTTTACTCTTCGAAGTAAATTGGATTGAGGGGCAGACCATATGAAATGAGGAATTTGACCTTGATTCGTGATCTATAAAATCATTGCAAACAGGACAGCGTTTCAAAATGATCCTTTAACTTTCCATTCTCTAGTGTCAATGCGATAATGTTACACACTGCAGCTCAGCATAGTTACATCGTAAATATTTTTGTGCCTGTGTAATTCTTATGACAAATGCTCTGCTCATAGATCACGCAATTTCTTTCACTCAATCAGACGCACAAGAATTCTAGATTGCTTTATATACTCACTTGATTTTAAAGCCCCTTTATCAAAATATACAAAAGAAATTAATGGTATTTAATGATACCTTACATTCATATCTGCCCACTTTATATAACTGTATGTTCAATTTCATCCAAACTGAGTTTCATTACATCACGAGTTACTTACAAATAGATCCAAGATTTAATAATAATAATCCTTGCAGGATATACTGCAAAGTGAATAGACTGTGTATTTGTGAGCAATACGGCAGCCAGTTGTGCACAGCAATGTCTCACAAACAGCCATGAAGTGAGTAAACAATTAAAAAATATATATATTTTCCGTGACTAAACCAGGATATACGGGGAGAAACTCTTCTCTTTTCGAATAGTGCCACTGTGTATGTTTTTCCAGCGCTTTGGGACGTCCTCCTGATGTGAAAGGTGCTGTACAAGTGTAATTTTGTTGCTGTCGTTTCAACCAAAAGTTGCACCATTAGCAAATTTGTCTTCCATTGGTTTCTGAGCTCAGTCAAGATTTAACTTATTATTTGGGCATGACAATTTGAGATTATGCATCTCAACAGTAAAACTGAGTTGCTACCTGGGTAGGTTTCACACAGATTAAAATATGGAGACCTTCAATACATATGTACCAAACACAAACAACTGCTATTGTGCATAAAGTATATAAAGAACAGCATGTCGGAAGGATGGGTCACATTGCAGGTGACAGAAGTTTCTACGGATGATGTGTTGAATAGTGAGGCTGGTAGGGTGGTATGTGAGGACCAAGGGGACCCTATCACGATTCCGCGATGGGGGGGAAGGGGTGAGGGCGGAGGTGTGGGAAATCGGACGGACATGGTCAAAGGCCCTCTACATTGGGGAGACCAAGCGCAGATTGGGAGACTGATTTGCAAGGATATATTTCCCTCCCCGCATTCCAAAAGGACCGTTCCCTCTGGAATTCTCTGGTCCACTCCGCTGTCAGCACCACCAGCTGCTCTCCTTCCTCTGGCACCTTCCCGTGCCAGCGCAGGAGATGTAATACCTGCCCTTTCACCTCCACCCAAACCACTCTCCAGGGACCAAAATGCAGCTTCCATATGAGACAGCGGTTCACGTGTACTACCACCAATGTAGTATACTGCATCCGCTGCTCACAGTGTGGTCTCCTCTACATTGGGGAGACCAAGTGCAGATTGGGAGACTGATTTGCAGAGCATCTTCGCTCTATACGGAAGGTCAACCCTGATCTTCCAGTCTCCCTCCATTTCAACTTGCGCTCACATTCAGAGGCTCATCTTTCAATCCATGATCTCCTGCACAGTTCCAGTGACTCACAGCGAAAGCTTGAGGAACAGCACCTCATCTATCTACTGGGGACACTACAGCCGGCTGATCTCAACATCAATTTCAGCCATTTCAGACCATAGGAGTTTCCCCCCCCCTCCATCACAATCATAACTCCAGACACCCCTTGTCTCTCTGGTGTTTTGTTTATTCTATCACCACTAAACACCTCTTCTCCCCAGTTTCGTTTAAACCCACCCCCTTCTGTTTCTCCCCCTGAAGTCGTTAACACATATTCAACCCATCAGTTAACACATTCTTTTTTTCCTTTTCCTTTGTCTCCTTTGTCTTCCATGTTCTGCCTCTCCACCTTTAACGTCCTTAAGAAACCTCTCCCTCCAAACAAGCCCCAGTTCTGACGAAGGGTTGTAAACCCGAGGTGTTTACTCTTTTTCCTTTTTCCATGGATGCTGCCTGACCTGCTGAGTTTCCCCAGCAACTTTTGTTTTTGTTTCAGATTCCTAGCATCTGTAGTATTTTGTGTTTTGCCACAAAATACCATTATTGTTTATAACAGAAGTCGCTGGGAACAATCAGCCGGTCAGGTAGCATCTATGGAGAAAGGAATGTGAATCAATGTTTTGGGATCCACGACCCTTCATCAGAACTGGGGCATGTTTAGAGGGAGAGGCTTTTAAGGACCAACAGAGAGGAGGGAGGTAGGGCAAGGAAGACAAAGGAGAAAATGGGGTAGAGGACAGGAGATAAGATAAGAACATAAGAATTAGGAGCAGGAGTAGACCATTCGGCCCTTCAAGCCTGCTCCGCCATTCAATAAGATCATGGCTGATCTTCTTACCTAACTCTAATTACCTGCCCTATCCCCTTATCCCCTAATCCCTCTATTTTTCAAAAATCTTATCAGTTTCAGCCTTGAAAATGTTCAAGGACTGAGCATCTACATTCTTCTGGGGGTAGTGAATAATGAATTCCATAAATTCACTACCCTCTGAGTGAAGAAATGTTTCCTCAACTCTGTTCTAAAAGGCTGACCCTTAATTTTAAGACTGTGACCCCTGGTTATAAATTCTTCTACCAGGGGAAACAATCCCTCAGTGTCTACTTTATCTAGCCCTTTAAGAATCTTATATGTTTCAATAAGAACCCCCCTAATTCTTCCGTACTCTAGAGAATACAGCCCTAGTTTATTCAATCTATTCTTTTATTCTTGCTACCTGATGGGTTAAATAGGTGTTAATGATGCAAAACAAAGGGAGTGTGTTGCAATAAAACTGGAGAGAAGAGGTGTTAATATGTTAAACAAAGCAAGGGTGAAATTGCAAAACAACAGGTCACACAAAAGGAGAAGGGGGAGGTGAGCTGCTATGGCCTGCAATGATGGAAATCAATATTGAGGCCAGAGGGCTGCAATGTCCCTAGCAGATAGATAAGGTGCTGTTCCCTGAGCTTGTGCTGCAGTTCATTGGAACAGCATAGGAGACCATGATAGGAGACTGCGAGTGGGAAGGAGAGTTAAAATGGCAAGAAATCAGTAAATCAGGGTTGCACTTGCAGACAAAATGGGGGGGTTCAGCAAATCGGTCACCCACTCTGCGTTTGGTCTCCTCAATGTAGAGGTGAGCACATCGTGAGCAGTGGATGCAATACAGGTACCCCTCCCCAACCGCGGCCTCATCAACCGCTAAACTCACACCCATGGTTTGCTAAATGCGACAACCCTTGCTAACCACGCAATGCTTATCCACAGGTTTTAACATTAACACTAGCGTTTGGCGCTAGGACCCAGCTGCATCAACCAGCTTCGCGCTAGCGTCTGGCGCTGCTCTCTTAGGATTAAGGTAAATCTCCGTTGATTTTTTTCTCTCTCTCTCTGTGTCTCTTTGTGTCTACAGATCCTGGTAGCCAATGCTCCCAAACTTACTCCCCCTATCCCCATGTCACCACACCACCTTCTCCACATCCCCCCCACCCCTCCGTGTCACCTACCACACCACCTTCTGCACCCCCACCCTCCATGTCACCCACCACTCTACCTTCTCCGTTGATTTCTCTCACCTCCATGTCACCCACCACACCACCTTCTGCACATCCCCTCGCCTCCATGTCACCCACCACACCACCTTCTCCGTTGATTTTTTTCTCTCTCTCTCTCTCTCTCTCTGTCTGTGTGTAGATCAGTCAGTCAGTCAGACAGCCTCGCGGATTGCTGCAGATCCTGGCAGCCAATGCGCCCAACCTTACTCCCCCTATCCCCATGTTTCCCATAGGGCCCTGCATTTTCCAACCGCAACATAGCAAACGTACTCCCCATATCCCTATGTTTCTCATAAGGCCCTGTATTTTCCAACCGCGGTTTTACTAACTGCAGAGGTTTTCAGGAACGTCTCCCCCCGGTTGGAGAGGGATACCTGTCTTTGCAGAAAGATTTACTCAATTGAAGTTGAACATTGTCTTACTAACCGCATTTGTCATGGCTGTGCTTAGTCTCTGTTGGTAGCACTCTCTCATTAGTGGGTTAGAAGATATTGGAGTATTTGTAAGGTCTAAAGCCTAAAGACCTAAAGCGCTCGCCTTACAAACGTGAGACCTATGTTCAAATCCAGGCAGGTCAGGGCGAAACCTTGGGCAAGTGTCCTTACTCCACATGCCTAATAATAATCCCTCCAAATAAAACCACTATAATAAAAATTGGTCATTTCAATTCACAACTGTCTGTGGGAAGCTGCTGTCTGCAATTGGCTGCCAAGTTTCACAACAACAATTTACATTTATATAGCGCCTTTCACGTCGGGAGGACGTTCACCCACAAGTATACAGTCAATTCACTTTACAGTACAGTATATTCTGTGAAGCGTTTTGAGAAGTGGATACGATATGAAAAGCGCTATATTAAATGCAAGAATTATTATGATTATTACTATTAAGCTAGACGGCAGAATCTTATAGGGTTGAAGGAACCGAAAGACCTGCCGTTTCATATAAGTAAACCTTGGCTTAACTGTCCATTTGTCCAAACGGCATTATCGTGCACTGCATGTTACCAACCTGCTTTATTTTAGTTCTGTCATCCTTATATAGCACCAGGAGTCATGTTGATGAATCCACACATTGAACATTTGTTTTACCGCGGTGTCAGACTGTGGTTCTCACTGCTCTATTCACCAGCACATCCGGATCCCAAACTGGCAGAGACTGAGAAACTATTTTTATGCATTGAGCTTAAAGAACATTTGCCAGGAAAGCAGCAGTGTAAATGGTGTCTCTGGAGCGAGAGTGCATCTTCTCTAGGAAATTTCATGTAGGTCACAGCCATCTGCAGGAACGCAGCTCCAATCTCCAAAATACTGTATATTAAGTACTGGCGGACTCGCTCCCTGAATGGCCTGTGATTTTTATGGAAAAAATGGATTGCTAGTTTGTGTGGGGGCACCAGCTCCATAAAGCATGAAACAACACACAAAGGCATGGCCCCAGCCAGCCTCCATATTGGTATTTGGGCTCGGGGTGAAGGTAGTGGGCCAAGTGGATGTGGCAAGAACAATCCAATTATATTTGTAAATTACAGTAAAAACTGAAATGTTTAGAGACATCCTCCCTATGTAAAAGGCATGATATCAAACACAAGGAGATTATTATTATTATTAATTTTAATTGTTTTCTTTAACTTTGAGTGACAAGTGTTAGTGGCAAAGGAGGTGACAAATATTATATGGCAGCAGCGCTGTATTAATAATAATCCTTGCATTCGATATAGCGTTTTTCAGTCTTCTAGACATCACAAAACGCTTCACAGAATATACTGTAAAGTGAATTGACTGTACATTTGTGGGCGAAACGTAGCAGCCAATTGCACGCAGCAGTGTCCCATAAACAGGCGTGGACTGAGTGACCAAATTATTATTGTTAAGAATTATTAAGGGTTGTGGTGGCTTAAAGAGTGTTAGCATTTCAAGATCCCATGTAATAAAATTGATACCTATAGAATATTAACGTTTAACTAAGGTCCGTCGATATGGAAATTTTCCGATATCGATATATCGGTGGGCTCATATCAATATATACCGATTTATCGATATCGCCGGTTTTTTTTGTACCGCACATGCGCGTGCATTCGGAGGTGCGCATGCATTCGTAGGTGCGAGCGTATTCGGGGTGCGCATGCATTCTGTGCTCTAGGCCCAGGAGGTTTGCAATGCCGGCGACAAGGTAAGTTGAAAAAGTTCGCATTATATCGATATAACCGATGTATCGCCGGACACTATATACCGATATTTGCGATATATCGATTTTCTATATACCGAATTTTTCGATATACCGATATATTTAAATTTCCAATATCGGCATATCGATATGAAAAATTGTACCGATATAACCGATATATCAATATATCGCCGGACACTACGTTTAACATTTAAATTTTCTGAGAATATTTCACAATGTCAGAGAGATAAATATGCGCAATATATAATATATATATATAAATATAATAAATGTATATAAATATAAACAGGTTCTCTTTATCCCTATCCCTCTTTCTCAGTTTGATGCCCTTTGTTTCCATTTTTTTTCTATTCCACTTTCCCAATTATCTTTGGCTTCCCGCGTCTTGTGCTTCTCACCCTGTCATCGATAAATCTGGGCAGCTTTACTAACACAGGTGCATTCACTTTGCTGCTTCTGTATGTGATCACAACAGTTGCTACCGTTCTTGTCCCTGCAGGGTATTTATTTTTAACTTACCCTTTACATTGGAAATGATTTTAAAAATGCTAAATGCTGTACCAGTGCTGGTTTGAAGGTTCCTCTTTCTTCCTCTCCATGAATTTTCAGTTACTATAACAACAACAACAACTTGGATTTATATAGCACCCTCCATGTCAGACAGCTTCTCAGAGAGCTTCACAATAACAGATCATGGGCTTGAGCCAGAGGGAGGGGGAAATAGGTGACGAAAAGAAAAGTCTGTAGGCGCGACTTGAAAATAGGAAAGGAGGGGGCTAGGCGAAGGGAGTGCGGAAGGGAGTTCCAGAGCCTTGGGGTCTAGTGGCTGAAGACACGGCCGCCGATGGTGGAACAGAAGATTCGGGGCACAAGGAGGAGGCCAGAACCAAATAATAATCCTTGCATTTGATGCAAGGATCACTTCATTGAGAGGCCTCAAAGTGCTTCACAGGATACCCTGTAAAGTAGTTTTGACTTTGTATCTTGTGGGCAAAATACCTTATCCTCTGGAGCTGCCGCCCTAAATCTCTCCCTTTCTATCTTTAAAAGACTCGTGAAAATATAACTACTGTAGAATGATAATCCTTGCATTCGATATAGTACTATATCACGTTGTTGATACGTCTCAAAAAACTTCATAGAATATATTGCAACGTTGACTGACTGTGTATTTTAGGGTCAAAATTCCCTTAGATCAGTGGTTGCCAACCCTTTGGCAGCCTTTAGGCATGGAATTCTAGTTGGCATCGGAAATGTCACCAATCGTAAAACCTTATATAGTGCTGCAGACATCTATTATTTGTCATCTCAAATTATCAGGAGAGTCAAAAGAAGACTAGACTGTAACAACAAATAGACGTTCTTTTCTTTTTTTGTTATTTCAGATTTTTCCCAGGTTGAACTGCGTATCCTAGCACATCTCTCCTCAGATCCAGAGCTCCTGAAACTGTTCCAAGATCCAGAAACATCAGATGTTTTTTCTGTTCTCGCTTGTCAGTGGTAAGTGCCATATCTGACTCTTTAGAAAAAAAATTAATATGAGTCATTCCCAAATTACTGGGAGCCAGCTGGCTGCCTGCCAGCCGACACATAAACCAAGGCAAATCATCCAGTAATACAGATTCTGGGAGGAGGTTAATTAGCACCATCTAGGCTCATGCAATCTTGTTACCTTGTTCATCTTTAGAGCAAAGACCTAATTCTGAGCCTTGCAAACAAATCTGATCACTCCAGTGATTCTGTTTCATGGTAGCTCCGCACACTTTACTTTATCCAAACAGTTTGGGTAATTAATTTAGAAAAGCAGAAAGGAGAGACATTCCACCTAGGAGTTCTGAAGGTATCTTTAAAAATATGTAGACTGAATTTAAGATTTCTCCAAAATTGGCAGCTTCTGGAATTCTAAGACTCAAAATCCAAGTCGAGACCCAGGCAGATTGTGCAATGGTTTCAATGTTAATTCAACATTGAAGCTAATATATTTTCTTGAGGGGGTCAGCCAGGTGTCCGACACATGTAGAAAGGTATTATCATATGTAATAATATTGTGACAGAGAGTTTCAGATATGTATGAAAATTTCCCTGTTTCTGGAATGCTACAGGCATGTTCTCCAGAGGAACACTCCAGTCCATCTAATTGCAAAAAAAAATAATTACATGCAGGCTGACAAAGTGGCCAGACTCGGGGATTCCAAAGTTGGAATACTGCTGGAATATAACAAGCCAAAGCCATGCAACCTTGCAAGCAGAATCTACCAAGCTTGTCCAGCTAGGTCCACCCTACCATTTAGACCTTTGGTTTGCACACTTAACAGGAGCCAAGTGAGGAGAATCCCAGGGGTGCCTTCCAGACTAAGACTATACGGAATTTCAAGCCTCTGGACATCATACTACCAAGATACTGATTACCTCAGAGGTAGCAGTGAAAAACTCAATTTTAAGATCCAGCATTATAAGCAACAAAGCAACACAAAAGCAAGTGTGCAAATTGTTTTTTAGAACAATATGTAATAACTTTCTAATGCCACTATGTTATATAAGAACATAAGAATAAGGAGCAGGAGTAGGCCATTCAATAAGATCATGGTTGGTCTTCTAATCTAACTCCACCTGTCCACATAATCCCCATATCCCTTAATCCCTTTATCAATAAGAAATCTGTCAATTTCAGTCATTAATATGTTTAAGGACTGAACATCTACAGGCTTTTGGGGTAGAGAATTCCATAAATTCACTACCCTCTGAGTGAAAAAGTTTTAAAGCTTCAGCTATATTATGAGGTCATCAATATAATGAGGTTTCCCTTTGGGTGAACAGCCAAAGAAAGTGATGCTAATGAAGGAAGTTCCATTTTGATGTTGACATTGAGTGCCCACCGCAATGTGTGAACAGAGCTCTTGGCAGATACACAAAACCTTTGTCCACACATTCGTCACATTGAGGCTCGCCTTTGGAAGCACCCTCCTCGTCGGCCTTCCCTTCACAAGCTGCAGATCATCCAAAACTCTGCAGTTCATGTCCTCTCCTGCACTAAGCTCCGGGACCACATCACTCCCACCCTTGCCCGACTCCATTGGCTCCCCATAAGCCAGAGGATCGAATTTATGATCCTCGGCCTCACTTTCAAGGCCTTTCCACCTCCTATCTCTCTGACCTACTGACTCCCTATCAATCTGCCCACCCCTCTAGTCTGCTCCATGTCCCCGCCCGACCCACCCTACCATCGGTGGCTGGCTTTCAGCCTCTCTGCCCCCACACTCTGGAACTCCATCCCACAGTCCCTTCGCCTCGCTTCCTCTCTTGCCTCATTCAAGGCTGGTCTCGAAATCCTCCTCTTCGATGATGCTTTCTGCCTCCCTCCAAAATCTTTCCCTCCCCACCCCCTACCCTGCCCCTCTCCCTTGCTCAGGACCCAACCCCTAACTATTCGGCACCTTGGGACGTCTTCCCGACGTGAAAGGGGCTCTATAAATGTAATTTAGTGGTTGTTGTTGTTTTTCTAGAATCAATGTTAAGTGCAATTGTGTTGCCATGTTTGCCTACGAAAACATCCTTCTGATGTGATAAGGTGCTTACAAAATGCAACGATTATTATTGTTAACTACCATAGGTAAATCCTGCGTGAGAGTGAAAAGCACAACCCAGTGACAAGTTATATATTAGATTGACAAATAGGTAAGTGGAGGGGGGAAGTACGTTGATTGATGCTGGATTACAGATTAGTGAAGGAAGAGGAATACTTTAGTTGCACATTGAAGGGTCTGAAAATTGCAGTTAAATGGTTTGCAACATACAATGGCTGTTGTTCTGCTGGGAACAAGACTGTTGGGTTGTTATATGTGGATTACATGGCTGAATAATGCAGATTGTGGTGTTGAATAGTTATTTCATAGTCTCTCTTCAGTTGCCTTTGGGAGCCGGGGAGAAATCCTAGGTTTGTTTCCTTCGAAGATTCACTTGTGATATTCCCTTCCCTCAGAGAATGAAATAAATTGGACAGAATCAGCAACAGTGCAAGTTGCTCCTGACCTAATATGAAGCATTGAATGTTTGTGGTACTCAGCTGTGCGCGATTGTATGCCATGTTTCACCCACAAAATATAGTCAATTCATTTTATACATTTATCCTGCAAAGCGCTTTGAAACGTTTCGGACACAATATCAAATGGAAGGATTATGATTATTTATCAGCCCTTTTCTCATTACACATTTCCTATGTCTTTCAACAACAAAGTGGACATACAGTGCTTTTTCACAAAGTCTCAACATCTCGGATGCTTTTAATAGATGTGTTAGGGAGCACAAAGCAGGGGGAGCGAGGATGTTGATCGTAAGCATGGGAAGCGCTCCGAGATGCTGCCCCAAGTGAAGGGAGTATAAATGCAAGTTGTCATATATTTATACATTTATACTCCGTTAAAGGTTTGATTTTACAGTTACCAACACATATGTGCAGCAGTGTAACACAGAAGGGAAATTATAGAGCTCTACAGATTATCAAAGCTAATATTTAGAGATAGTCCCTAATGTGATTCTGCACCATTTAAAAAAAAGTGTAGCCAAGATTGCAATTCCCAGCACCTTTTACAGCGCAGCTTCTCTTTGCGTACGAGTCTGACATCTGATTGAGTGTCAGCGAGCACTGGAGCTTGTTGGTAACATTGTCTGCACACAGCGAGTGGCTGATGATGATTCGGCTCAGCAGTTACTTTGCATTAGTCAGGCCATACAGAAACAGCTTCAGCAAAAAGAGGTGGCTGCAGCTATCCTTTATGTAAACCAGATTCCTCTTCAGTCAGATAACCGGCAACCCTGCCAGCCCATGTCAAAAGAATTAGGAGGGAACGGCTGAAGATGTGCCGCTCGAGTAGCCTTGCGGTGGATTTTTAACAACAACAGCAACTTGCATTTATATAGCACCGTTCACCCCCCCACCTCCGACGACATCTCAGAGCACTTTTAGAGCCAATCCTAAGAATATCACAGGGATTGACGTACCTGAGAGCTAGATTCTCTGCTGATGTGCACTCTGACGACTGATCAATAACCTGGCTGTCGCTGTAACTGCAGCACTGCAAATGCAGCAGAATGAGAGGAAATGAGATGCGCATCTCATGTCATAGATGTTGTGAGCTAAGGGTCGGAGTTACTTTGTGTTTTCTGCACTGCGACGGCACCTTGTGCCTTGGCACAAATAACGTGAAGAAATAAAAAGAGGATGTGCGCTACTTTTGAAAGCCTGTTTTATTCTTGTTTGTTTGGGTTGGGATAATAATAATAATCCTTACATTTGATATCCCACCTCATCACATTGTTGAGACATCTCAGAGAGCTTCACTGAATATACTGTAAAGTGAATAGACTGTATATTTTGTGGGCATATCGTGGAAGCACATAGCAGTGTCCCACAAACAGTCATGGACTGCGTGACCAAATTATTATTTTTTTTAGAGGGGATTAGTATATCTTTATTATACTGGAAAATAATATCTTTAATGATGTTTACATGGAGAGGTGAGAGGGGAATAATCGATATTCTCAAGTTGATTTCTAATAGAGAAATAATTATTTGAGTATTATAAATAAGAGAATTAATTATTATTAAATATGTTGATTTCTAATAGAGAAATAATTATTATAACCTGCTGAACCCTGAATGTGTGTCAGATCAATCCTCCGAATGCCCAACTCCACCTGCCAGACACCGCCTTTAGCCACAACTTCTATTTTTGAATAGTTCCTTGAGATCTTTAATGTTCATCTGAACAGACAGACCTTGGTTGAACATGTCATGTGAAGAACAGCACGTCCTACAATACAGCGCTCTCTGCGTTGTACTGGAGTGTCAGCCTAGACTAGGTGCTCCATGCATCCCAACCTGGGGACTCTAGATCCCATCAATTAATTGTGTTATCTTCATCAAATTTACAAACAACCCAAATAAATTCAAATATATAAGGGCTACACTTTCATCAACAGATTGTATTACTTAACATAAAGAAACCAGGAGCAGGCGTTTCTTAATTGTAACCACAAAAAATTGTGGCTTGTCACTGGGTAGTGTCTGAGAACATTTGACAGTGCAGAGTATGATGCTGAACTGGAGGGAGAGGCGAGGCGACTGTACACACAGTCGAAGGGAAAGATCTTCAGGCACGACCCGAAGATGGGGAAGGAGGGGGCAAGATGGAGGTATCAAGGGAGAATACTTCAGAGTTTCGGTGCCTTGTGACTGAAAGCACAGCTTTTCTATTTTATTTTGTTGGTGCACATCGTAACTGTACAGCAGAGTTTCATATCCTAGATTTAGTGGAACAAATGGTTAGTATAATCACCTGGTTAGATCAATTTATTTTTGCCTTAAGCAACCAAAATCGAAACAACCAGTTCAACCGTTCTGTGTTGGTGTCAATGTTATGTCGCTATTTAGGCAATTGGGAAAAAAAAATTCAGGTGCTGTTTGCCATTTAATGCATTTCTGTTTTCTTCAATCGGTCCTGGTAGGAAAGGAGTCCGTGTGGATCAAGTGAAGAACGCCGATCGAGAACAAACCAAACGGATTGTCTACGCTGTTGTGTATGGAGCAGGTGAGCTTTGCAGTATCAGTGCTTGCCATCCAGGGCACTGCAACTCAATGGCAACGGTTTAGCTGGTTAAAAACTCCAACCATACGCCAACACACACTCCGGGGGGCCCAAGCCTCGACTCTTGCCAACCTGTACCTACCTGTGCCAAAGTTAGATAATCAGGATGCGTTCATCCATGCACATCATCCCACTTTGGACACAAAAGATATTTGAGATACTGTACAGAGATGGCATACATAATTGCTTCGGATACATTTTAGCATGAGACGGGTTTCCGCATGTGTCAGACCTTTGGCTGATCAAACAAAAAACAGCCAGTGTGGGGAAGAAATAGACTTTTCATTACATATTATATTTATGTGTGCGTGTCTGTGTGGCTATATACAGTATGTTGCGGAGGGATGGGAATGAGATGCCCACAGTTCAATGATTGACTTGAAAAAAATTATCAAAGGCTACAAGTTATGATAGAAAACTTTATAACAATTTAGTAAAATATCACTAAAATACTAAAATGCTACAATTCTTCAAACATGTAAGTAGGACATATACATGAACACTTATTACAAATTGATGAAAGCAACATTATTCATTTGCTATTTACATTATTTATTCCCTTTTCACTTTATCGGTGGAGTTATAATTTATTTTGCCTATGCAAAGTTTAGAGATACTTTTTTTTAATCAATATTATATTAGTTTCAATTAAATAAAAGGTCACTGTGATCATTGGTTCAAAGGGTTGTAATTTCCTGAGTGGGAGGAGTGATGACATTGTACACATAGTCTCAAGTCAGACACCCAAAAATCTCAGCAGCTTTGCATTTAGTGCAGTTTTAGGGGCAGGTTGGGTAGGTGGAGGAGGTGAGAGCTGTGGGATTGAAGATGTCAAAAGAGTAAGGCTTCAGTCTCGTCAACATTGAGCTGAAGGAAATTTGTGCTCATCCAGCTCTTGATGTCTGACAGGTAGGCTGACAGAACATTGAGGGGTCGCAAATTGAGGTAAAAAGTAGAGTTAAGTATTATCCCTATATACAGTATATGGAAGTTTATCCCATGTCTGCAGATGACATCACCAAGAGGGAGCATGTAGATAAAGAAGAGGAAGGAGCCAAGGATGAATCCTTGGGATATCTCGTAGGTAGCCAGGCGAAAGCAAGAGGAAAAGCTGTTAGTAGAGATGTACTTCTGGTGGTTAGTGAGGTAGGACTCGATCTAGGTGAGTTATCCCACTGAAGTGGATGACGGAGGATAGGCAGTGGATGAGGATGGCATGACGTCCCAAGGCACTGGCACTCTACAAAATATAAGCATTGGTATGATTATTATTATAATGCAGATCAGCCGCCATATTTTTAGTAAGACAGCCCACTATTGGATTGGCTAGCTGGTCATTTGATTGGCTAGTTTGATGGTTGGGTGAATACAAAGCTGTATAAGTGATTTTTATTTGGTCTGCAGAGTATCTGATGCATGTGGAGACCTATCCCCAGGCTTAAGAGTATCCAAACCAAGCTGAGAATTCCATGCATCCCACCCAGATGTCAATCCCAGAGATGGATTGTCTGGAGGGACACATCCTACACACCTAAATCTAGAAAGTATTAGGCGCAGGTTGGCTGGAGTTAGGTTGATGGCTGGTTTGATGGCTGAATGGCTGGGATATGTGAGAGGCTGCCTCAATAAATCAGTGGGTGGCTGGTTGGCTTGTTGATTGTTATTCTGTTGCCAAGGAAACCCCCACCCTCTTTTCCCCCCACTCAACTCCGGACATCAATAAAAAGTTACTCTTTAGACAGGGCAAGCACAGGTTTTGCCCTTCGTTGCAGATCATGTTTAGGAAATAAACATTAAGAGAAACAAAAACCTAAGTCTGCTTCAAAACAACCCAAAAAAATGGTGAGCACTGGCTGTGAAAAAGGAACCACTTGCAAGCAGGGTGGTCCTGCCATCTAGTGGTCATTAATTAACCCCAGCAATAGATATGGAACATTGCAACCTTTACTCCTTTTTTTATTATTATTATTATCACTAGGCCCCAAAGCGTCAGGTTGGCCCGGCCATATTCAGCTGCTTATATGATGAAAATTTAAGTAAATGAAGACTTGCCCTCTTATAATTGTTAAATACATTATGCAGAAGTCAACATAATGGAAACCTTCATCTAACAAAGCTGATCCTTGAAAGCAAGTTGGGCCCCATGCTTGTCTTTTGTCAGCATCTAAACTCGACAACTGCTCTGGATACTAAATGTGCAATTAACATGCATACATGGAGGTTGGGAGGGTGGCATTGCTGGTGATTTTAACAGAACTGGGTCAACTTGGAAAAGGACTCAAAAGAACAAGAATTAAAGAGCGCTTGGGCAGCCAGTCAGATTATACAATGATTTTTGCAGGCTGACATTCCCATTCATTTAATAAAGACAGATCATGCTGAACATCTTAAAGGCTTTCGGTGCTTACATATAATTAGTGTGAATTGGGTGTCCGCCTGGCTCAGTTGGCAGCACCCATGCACTCTGAGACATGCTCCCAACATGAAAGACACTACATCAAATCCAAGGACTATTTTTACTATAAAGTGTAGTGACTGGTGGTAACGTGATTTATCACGTTATTAAGACATCTCAAAGCATGTCATAGAATATACAGTAAAGTGGATTGCCTGGGTTTCTGTGACCATTTTGATATATTAAACCATCGTAACAATGCAAGCTCACACTTGTAACTGCAGTTAATTGTGGTTTGATTTACAAAATCGCCATAGGATTGCATTGATCAGTGTGTTATTTGATATTAATTTTCTCATTTATAACGACATACAGGCAAGGGACGACTGTCAGAGTGGCTAGGAATTCCTGCAAACCAAGCCAGTCAATTCAGTGAAAACTTTCTACAGAAATATAAGGGACTCCGCACTTTCACACAGAAAACTATTCAGCAATGCCAGAAGCAAGGTAATTTTCAATAATCAATGTAAACATCCTTCCAGATGTATTAAAAAATCTTGGATCAGCCTAGTATCTAACACAATGTGAAGCTCATCACATTGCTTCAGAGTATTCAAACCACACTGAGAATTCCACATGTGTATTTGCCACCTACATATGGAAATTTTTCTGTCTGGAATGGAAGGCATATTCTCCCTGGAGAGATACATCTCAATTTATCTAATTCCAGACAGTATTAGGTTCTAGTTGGCAAAGGCCAAGGCTTGGGACCCTAAAGCATGGGTTGGGGTAATGTTAGAGTTGAACCAGCTAAAACCACGAGTCAGAAATGAGTTCTAGAATACTGTACAATAAACCTCGAGGGGTTTGAATAAATATCATCTAAACATTATTGGTAGTTTAGGCCCGACATCTCAACTTCATTGGGAAAGCAGGGGAGAGGGTGCTTTTGTGCCACTCTACCAGAAAGTGGCCAAAAAATAAACGTAAACACTAAACAAATTAGTAGACGGCTGCTGGATTTGCATTTGTTGCATTTGCATTTTGCACCAAACAGTGGGAAGGAGAAGATAGATGAGCAAACCTGCAAGCAGATGTCAGAAAGATTTAAAACCAATAGAGAAGTGATAATGGGGGATTTTAATTATTCTAATATACACATTGTAAAGAGCAAGGAGGGGGAAGAATTCCTGAAATGTGTGCAGGATAACCTGGAGTAGGTTTCTAGCCCAACGAGGAAGGAAGCAGTGCTGGATCTAGTTCTAGGAATGGTGGGGCAAGGTTTCAGTAGGAGAGCAACTGGACAATATGATCACAACATCATCAGGTTTACAGTACTTATGAAAAGGAACAAGGAACAATCAAAGATGAATATGGTATACTAAATTGGAAAAGGGCTAATTTCAGTGAGTTAAAAAGGGACCTAGCCAAGGTGCACTGAACGGAAAGATTGGCAGGAAAAACTGCTAACGAGGCTTTAAGGAGAACATAGTTTGGGGGCAGAACAAATACATTCCCACAAAGGGGAAAGGTAGGGCATCCAAACCTCCCTGGATGACTAAAGCAATTGGGATTAAAATAAAACAGAAAAGGAATTTTACAATAAATGTCAGATCCAAAATACAGAAGATAATCAAATAGAATATAGAAACTAAAGAGGAGAACTGAGAAAGGAAATAAGAAGGTCAAAGAGACTGTTTGAGAAAAGATTAGTGGGTAACGTAAAAGGGAACCCTAGGTACTTTATAAGCATATAAAGAATGGAAAGTTATTCAAGTTAGTGTGGGTCCAATTTGGGATCAAAGAAGAAATCTCTTTGTGTTGGCGGAGGGCATGGCTGATCTACTGAATGAGTACTTTGCCTCTGTCTTCACAAAAGAAGATGCAGTCAATGCCACAGTATTGGAGGAGAGGGTAGAGAAATTGGATAAGAATAAACCGAGAGGAGGTACTGAAAAGGTTGTCGGTGCTCAAGGTCGATAAGTCACCAGGTCCAGATGGGATGCATCCTAGGTTACTGAGGGAAGTATGGATGGAAATAATGGAGGATCTGGCCACAATCTTTCAATCCTCTTTGGACGCCGGGGTGATGCCAGAGGACTGAAGGGTTGCTAGTGTTACTCCCCTGTACAAAAAGGGGCAGAAGGATAAACCCAGTAACTACAGGCCAGTCAGCCCAACATCAGTAGCGGGGAAACTTCTAGAGATCATAATCTGGTACAAAATAAATTTTCACCTAGAAAATATCTAGATATGGGATACTTAGATATGGGTTAATAAAGGTCAGCCAACATGGATTTATTATAAGCAAATCAGGTCTAACAAACCTGATAAATTTTTGAAGGTGGCAGGTAGGTAGATAAAGCTGTTAAAAAAAAACATACAGGATACTAGGCTTGATAAATAGGGGCATAGAATATAAGAGTCGTAAAGTTATGAACCTTTAAAAAACACTGGTTAGGCCTCAGCTGAAATACTGTGTTCAGTTCTGGGAACCACACTTTAGGAAGGATGTCAAGGCATTGGAGAGGGTACAAAGGAGATGTACCAGGATGGTATCAGGAATGAGGGACCAGTTATCAGGAGAGGCTAGAGAAGCTAGGATTCTTCTTCTTGGCGCAACAAGATCAACATCCATTTATAAAGTGCCCTTCAAAGAATGCTTTAATATTTAATATATAATGTATTACCACTTTAAATATGGTAATTTACAAAAAGTGTCCCATCACTTACTTTCTAAAGAAAAATCTTGTACCTCAATATAATGTAAAAAAGCCCAGTAGCAACATTTGACCTATAATCACGCAGCATCCCCACTGTTATTTATTGCCACATTAAATTCGTTGTTTCTGAACATCCTTCTGATTTACTTATTCAATGAAAATTGTTAGAGCAACAAAATGTCCTTCATAATGCAATAATATCTAATATTACTTGTCTCCCTTTTGAGTGAGATGTTACAGTATTTGGTTTTAGCTTTGCAATCAAATAACTATACTCTGTATTAAAATACTATTTCATGCTGAAGTTGGTTCACTTGTAATTAGCTATTACAGATTAAATAATTTATCGAACGATGCAAACAGGTTACATTTGGAACTGGGGCTAACCAGCTGACTTTTGGATCTATGCTTGTTATGCTCTTTGTATCATGGTGGTTAGAGCAATTGCCTGACAAGCGAGAGTTGCCTGAGTTTGATTCCCAGGCAGGGTGAAGCCAAATTTCCTCACTCCCCACTCACGCCTCTGTTTACCTAGTAGAAACCCACTTGCTATCATCATCCTCCCGACATGAAAGGCAGTCTAAAAATATAATTTTGTTGTTGTTGTTAGTCAATTGGCAGATCGTTTTCTGGGGTAATAATGTGTTAAAAATAATAATAATAATAAATTGGTCACTTAATCCACAACATTTTGTGGAACACAGCTGTGTGTAATTGGCTATCGTGTTTCAACAACAAAATAGTCACTACACTTTACAGTATATTCTGTGAAGCGCTTTGGAACGTCCTCCCGACGTGAAAGGTGCCATACAAATGTAATTTTGTTGTTGTCTCAAAGATATGATAAGGCGCTATATCAAATGCAGAGTTATTTTCTGTACCATAATAATCTTTGCATTTGATATGGCACCTTAGCCATGAAATGAATGACAAATACAGTTTATCTTGAGGATTATTGAGCAGAACACCAGGAGAAATGCTCTTCTTGTTATATGACAATGCATATTCATGTTCGCTTACAAAATACAGACACTACACTTTACAGTAAATCCTGTGAAGCACTTTGAGATGTGCAACCTGTGAAAGGCATTATATCAAATGCAAAGATTGTTAGAATTATGATTGTTAGCAACCTAACTACTGGAGCAATAGTATATCCATAAAATAATAATTTTAATTGCAATATGCTAAATAATGCATTCTTGAAAGGTTTTATTATCTCTGAAAGGGTCTATAACTAGGAATAAAGTTCCTATTTCATTGAAATTTGGAAAATAAGTGGTGTAGGATATTATTATTATTATTATTATTATTCCACTTCTGGGGCCATGGCTCAGCTATGACTGACTCAGTTTTCTGCAACATGACGTATGAATAACATGGAGCGCAAATGGAACAAACAGTAACCTGAGGGCATAGTGACCAAATTGTAGTTTCTATCCCTCCGTGCTTTGGCTCCACATTGTCAGCTTCCAGACCGTGACATATTCTAAGCAAGTCGTCACACAGGGGAAGGATATCAGTTTATAAATGAGTAGGAACAGAACGGTATTGTCAATGACTCCTTCTTTATCTTTAGCTGATTTTCTCACAGTGAGTGAAGCCAGTGAGTTGGGATGTCCTCCCGATGTCAAAGGTGCTTCGTAAATGCAATTTGTTGTTGTTGTATGGCTAGTGCCACCATTCTGGGCTGTCATCAATAGCACTCAGGAATTAGCTATGACATGCAAGACATTGAATGTCCCTTCCAATTTTTTCTTCCGATGGGAAAGCCCTTGATTTCTGCTCAGTGAACCTCCTTGTTAAGATTCGGAGGACAGCACAAGAAGGTTAGCGGAGCACAGTCTCTAACCCGTTACTGTGCCGTGCATGTTCCATCACACTGCACAAACACTCTGTGTTACATGTGTCAGCCTGACAGTTGGTGTAGTACTCCTGACTGAGGCTGAGGGTTATGTGCTCACACTGTATGTGAGGGAGGAGGTGAGCTGGTAATCCAGAAAAGGTAGCTGAAGAAGCATTGCAGAAATGCCACTTTTCAGATGAGATATTAAACCCAAGGTCCGTCTGCTTGTTCTGGTTGACGTTACTGAATCCACTACGTATTGACCAATTATCATCAAGATAATGTGGTCATTCACCTCATCGCTGTTTGCTGTGTGAAAAAAAGTGCAAAAGTCTCTCTGCTAGTGTAATATTCTACTGTTTACCTTTAGTCATAAAATAGCCTCATTATACTCTATAATAATGATTCTTGTATTTGACATAATGCCTTATTTCGTCATTCAGACGTCTCATAGAATACATTGTAAAGTCCATTGACTATATTTTGTGGGTGAAACAATTGTGCACAGCAAATCAATTATGGACTCAATAACCAAATTATTAGGATTTGAAAGGATTTTAAAAATATTTTGAAAGGATTATTATCTAGGAAAGGACACTGAGGTTCTGTATTGGCTCCGTGAAGTGTAATGCTGTCAGCATCCAAGGTATGGAGGCACTGACAGGAGTCAGCCAGAAGGGCCTCAGTCTTTTTGACATTCAACAGGAGGACTTTTGCTCTTATCCAGGACTTTGATGTTCGACAAGCGGTCTGTGAGGGCAGCAATGGTTCTGGTTTGCAGTCAACAACAAATTGATCTCTGTGCATGTCTTTGTGTGTCTCTTTCTGTGTGTGTGTCTCTCTGTCAGTCTGTGTATCTCTTTCTATCTCTGTGTCTGGGTGTCTATGTGTGGTGGGTGGGCCAGGAAGAGGTTGTGACCTCCGCAGTCAGGACACTGGCAAGCACAGTGAGCAATGTTGGTGTTCGGGCAGATCTCCAGGCCTTCAAATGTAGTGCAGGGTGGAAACGGAACATTCAGTCCTTCGGACCATCCAGTTTTTGTGAAAGAAAGCATTTTTTTCCCAACAATCTAGGATCTATGTCTGCTTCCACCCTTGACTCCAGGACTACTGCTATGCTTGGCAGAATGTCTGTCTGACATTGAGTCCTAGATGATGCCATCTTTCTACATTTGAAAGACAACAAGACCGAGGGCCTCCTGATTGACTCTGTTCAGCGCCTCAGGCATTAATAGGATTCACACTCCATCTCACTGAGCCAGTCCGGAACCTTGGTGTCTTGTTTGACCCTCAGATTGAGGTATTCCTCGCTTAACGTCGTAGTTTGGTTCTTTTAAGCGAACACATTTTTCCTATAAGAATTAATGTATAAACTGGAGTTAGCTCCTTTTGGAAATTTTTCATCAACATTTTCTTTAAAAAAAACATGACACTCGCTTCCTGACTGCTTGCCCAACTCATTCACTCGCTCCCTGGCTGCCTGCCTGGCTCACTCATTCTCTCCCTGAATGACTGACCGGCTCACTCGCTCGCTGCCAGCTGGCTGGTCTCATTCACTTGCTGGCTGTCTCACTCGCTGCTGGCTGGCTGGTCTCACTAGCTCCCTGACTGCCTGCCCGGCTCACTCACTCGCTGCTGGTCTCACTCGCTGCTGGCTGGCTGCTCTCACTCACTACCGGCACTGAAACCCTCATACCTGCATTCATGACATCGAAATTTGACCATGGAACCTCTCTGCTTGTCAGCCTCACCAACTCCTCCGTTCCACAGGCTGCTGATCATCCAGAATTCTGCAGTCCGCACCAGGCTCCACAACCCCATTATCCTCACCCTCGCCCGACTCCACTAGCTTCCCATCACACAGAGGATACATTTCAAGATCCTGGTCATCATCTTAAAAGCCATCCATGGCCTTGCTTCCCCCCCCTACCTCTGTGATCTCCTAATCCCCTACCAACCTGCCCATCCCCACCGCTCAGTGGGCTCCGATCTGCTTCATGTCCTCCACCTCACTAGCCCCACATTGGCGGGTGGGCCTCCTGGCACTCTGGCCTCATCTTCTGGGACTCCATCCTATAGTCCTTCCACCTCACCCCCCTCCCTTGCCTCCTACAAGATCCATCTCAAGACCCTCCTCTTTGACAATGGCTTCGATCACCCTCTTCCCATCCCCATCCTCCAACTTGATCCCGACCCTTGCCTCGGGTCCGAAACACTGATATTTCAGTGTCTTGGGACATCCCCCATCCTCCACTATACAAATGTAATTTTGTTGTTGAGAGATGATGAGTGCAATCCCTGAGCCACGCTGACACCTAACAATGCAATTTGTAACCATCATATATTTAATCCTTTTTCTTGTTTATGGAAATCTATCTATTTAATTTTATTTCCTCTCCATTTTATTCATGAGCCTCTCAGCCATGTTATAGCAATATTCAAATTGCTATCACCTGCCCTTCCACTTTGAACCAATGCAAAGGATTCTCATGCGAAAAGAAAATCGAAAAGGTTTCCTTCAACTCCACACGCAGCTAATGCTCCCCTTTTTTTAGACAAAAGACCAAGTTGGAAAGATGTCAGCGTTCTGTGAACCAGAATATCCTGGCAGGGCAAGCATTACTACCCTTGGTTGTAAAACTGAACAAGTATCTCAGTGTTCCAGTGCGATAATTATTCATAACACATTCTGGTTGAAAGCAAAGTTAGGCTGCTCAACCGCGCAACGCTGAATACAGATCTGTGGGACAACTTGTGTCTGCAGGGAAGAAACACTGTTAAATGTCCAGCTGAAGGATATTATTCTTGGCAAAAAATAGAAAAAGGCCAAGGGCCTTGCCCTGAGAAACCTGGTAAAAGTGGAAATATTTGCGACTGAATTTCTGTCATCCATAAAGCTGCTTGCTAGGTTTCTCATGGGAAACTGCATGAAAGGTTCATTTTGTTCCTGGGGTTCAAAATTCTCCATTGTCTTAATCTAAATGAACACAGAGAATTTGGAGGGAAAAATTAATGATGTCGATTTGTAAGCTGTTTTTTGTACGTGTCTTAAAATGAAAGTCACTATATTTGATGGCAATTACTTGGGCAGTGCTTTAAGACATTTTGATATGATAAGGCACTGTGTAAAACTGCAAAATTATTTTCCTCTCAAATTGGTCGAAATCTTCTCAAATTGGTTCTGCAGATGGTTCATTCTCTGACTCTTTTCTCCATCAAACCTCCCCAGTGCTCCGTTGCTATTTTTTTTTCTAAAAAAAGGTAATTTACATTATAAAACACACATTTTGCATTTAATATGTCACTACATTTTACAGTATATTCTTTAAGCGGTTTGAGACATCTCGGTGACGTGATAAGATGCTATATCAAATGCAAGGAATATTATTATTTTTATACATTATCACTAGAGAGTTTCAGTAGCCCCGCCTTTTCCCTGAGGCATTTTATTAAATGTGACCGTTTAAGTTTGTTCGATTGAGTTTCAATGAAAACCGTCAAACAGCACTGAGGGTGAATATACTTTTCATATGCTGCAGAGATGCTGATCGTAATAGATTTCTATCTTTCTCTGGCACTTCATTTCATTAGGTTATGTTGTTTCAATAATGGGACGCAAGAGACCATTGCCTCACATTAATTCCCAGGATTGCAGCTTACGAGCACAGGCGGAAAGACAAGCCGTCAACTTTGTAGTACAAGGTAAAAAAAATCAATGACAGTTTTGTATCTGTTTATATATAGTTCATCCTTAGGTTTCTGTTGTATTGGTTTCCAATAAGAAAACCAGGAAATAGAGAGTTAACATCAAGTATAATATAATGTATAATTTACTCAAGCGAGAAATAAAAAAGGAAACAGGGAAACAAAAATGAAACAAATTTTAATTAATGTTTTTAAAATTGGATCCCCAAGCCTTGGCTCTTTGGCGCCTAGTATTTTCCGGAATTGGATAAGCAGGACCTCTTTTAAAAGAGAGGTGGATGGTTATTTGGGGAGGACAAGTTGGTGGGGTTATGGGGAGAGAGCCAGGGAGTGGGATTGACTTTGAATAGTTCTTTTCAAGGAGCCGGCACAGACTTGATAAACAGAATGGCCTCCTTTTGTGCTGTAAAATTCTACAATTCTACGAATATATCCCTCCAGGGAAAAGAGTGCGTCTTGCATTCCAACAATCTATCTCTGGGATTTCCATGTGTAGGTGGGATGCATGGCATTCTCAGTTTGGTTTGGATACTCTTAAGCCTAGTGATGGGTTTCCCCATGTGTCAAGGAAGGAGGTAAAACATAGCTGGACAAAAATTCTCACTCAAACACATTTCCTGGTATACCATTTGATGTATGTATTTTAGCCATTCTGCCTCCACTCTCAGCAACTCCATCCTGGTGTCCCCTCTGATACCCCCCATCCCCCAACCACCAGCACCACCACCCCACCCCCCATACCCCCCCCCCCCCCCCGCGCCCCCCCCGCGCCCCCCCCCCCCCCACCACATTCAATGCCTATCTCAAAAAAAGTACCTTTTCGACTGTGCTTTTGGTCATCTTTCCCCTTTCCCCACAATCCTTGACTCCCACCCCCAGCTCAGGTCCCTACTAGCAATGTCAAGCACTTTGTGACACCCTCTCAGTGTGAGCGGCACTACATAAATGTAATTTGTATTGTATTCTATATAAAGTTAATATAAATATAAAAATAACAATTGTTTACATAGCGCCCTTCACATGGGAAGGTCTCGGAACACTTAACAGAGTAGCTTGATGCCTGAACGGGCAGGGAGGTGCTCAAAGGCACCGTCGAAGAGGAAAATCTTCAGGTGTGATTTGAAGATGAGCAAAGAGAGGAAAAGATCGAAGGACTGTAAAGGGTGCTATATGAACCCAAGTTGTTGTTGTTGGATTCCCCAAGCCTTGTCTTCGGCCAACCTGCGCCTAAATTCCCCAGGATTAGATAAACATAGTGCAACTCTCTGGGGAAAGAGACTGCACATTCCATTCTAGACAAAAGTAGTTTTGGAGACTCTTAAGCATGATGGTGGTTTTCCACGTGTGTCAGACACCATGAGATGAAAGAAAAATAGCAATAACCGCATGTATCCAAGCTTCTGTTTATGTAATCGGAGGGGAGAGAATAAGATAAGTATATTTTTAAAGATCAGATAACTCTGTTTTCTTTAAGGACCACATTAGGCCCTTTTTCCATAAGGGGTGGCACATGTAACAAACACATTAATTCTGTGACTGAACATTATTTTCATTGGTACGTTATTACTTGGACTTATCTAATATTCTTCGTGCAAACGTATTCTATTTTCTAATGTATACTGGTGCTGATTTGCATTACATTATTCATGACACCTTTAGGATCTGCAGCAGATTTGTGCAAGATGGCAATGATTAAGGTCTTCACATGTATCACCTCATCCTCCTCTCTCACTGCCAGGTAGGGAGCTGTACATTGCAGAATTGACAGCTTGTGCGCTTCCCTTTTTTGCTAGGAAGAATTCAATTTAAATCCTGGACCAAGCAAATTGTTGATAAGAAGAAGAAAAAAACATCTCCTTTTGTACTGTATATAAAAAACACAGCATGCAACTACAATAAAAGAAGCAAAAGTATAAATTGGAATGACATTTATTTTAAATAACATTGAATCTATTTTAAGTGTAATTTACAGATGTATCAGGAGGCAGTGACAAAGTGACTCCTCTTGCTCTGATTTTCACACACCGTGTGGGAAAGTGTCTGTGTGCATTAGGGCAGCTAATCATCTATCTATCTGCCCATTGTTTTGAAGGACATGGTTAGGACAGGCACAGTTTGCACAGAGGGTAATCGTGAGCTGGAACAGGTGACTGGGATTGGTGCTGGAGCCAGGACACTGGTTTAATTTAAGAAACAGCTTGAAGCAGTAATGGGAATGGTTGGTATTTTATATTTTCATGAACGCCCCCCCTCATGATCTGCAGTGTGTCCCTTGTGGCTGAAGTTCTGTACTTTACAAGTTTAATAGAACAAGACCGAGGTAGGGAAGGATTGCATGGAAGGTCAGAACTCAGTTAGGTGGGACATAGATAATATTCTTACAATATAAAACATAGTATACATTATAGTTTGGGACACGACATGTATTGGATGGTACTTGGTCTTGTTTGGCCTAGTGAATTTATATGTTCTTGTTCTCCTCTAACTGTGACTGGATGAAGTGCATTACTGTCAAGCCCCGCAATTAAATTACTTTAATCTGAGAGATAGTGGATGTGCAGGAAGACTGATGTGGGGGTGGCTTCAGCCTGACTTAATTCTTCTTTTCAAATTATTCCAGTTTTGCATTTTTAATCGATCTTTTTTAGCCTGGAATCTGGTCCCAAAGACCACCTGATACTCGGCTTTTCTCTCTCTACTACAGCAGATTTTTATATTTTTGCTGAATAGTACAAGTTTCTTAGCTCAGTTGGTAGCTTTCTGGCCTCCAGGTGAGACAACATCAACAACATATTACATCTAGATAGCGCTTTTCCATGTCAGGAGGACGTCCCAAGGTACTGGACAATCAATGGTTGGACACGAGCTGGGGCTTCAAGGACCCCGTTGAACTAACAGTCTTGGCTGTCGCTGAAAACTGAATTGTCAGAGGTGCTGGCTTTTGGATGAGATGTTAAATCGAGCTCTAGCTGATATCAATGGATGTTAAAATCCTATGACACTATTCAAAAAGGGGAGGGAATTTCTCCCAGTATTCTATTCAACAATCACCCAGACAGAATTGGTCATTAATTTCATGGCTGTTTTATGGACATTGCTGTGTGCAAATCAGCTGCCGCTTTGGCCTACAAACACACAGTCACTGAGCTTGACTGTAAGTACCTTTAAAGCATTTGAGATATTTAAACACAATAAGGCCTACATAATGTAAGTTCTTTCAATATTTATGTGGGTCTCTGCTGAGCAAGTTAATGCAAACTGTCATAGCAGCAATGGGTGATTCTGTCCCATGTACTCACTTCAACTCTCTGTTCCATCCAGGCTGATAGCTCAGATCCACGATGAACTGCTGTTTGAAGTTGAAGATTCCCAGATTCAGGAATTAGCAGGTCTGTTTATTTGAAAAGCCAAAGGAGTCTCTATAAATTATACAGTAACTGTATTTATACAATCATTCAATGTTTTGGAGTCATGTAGCATATTGGTTAGAGCACTCGCCCCACAAGCGAGAGGACCTCGGTTTGCTTCTTGGGCAGGGCAAACCGTAGGCAAATTTCCTTACTCCGCACACCTCTATTTACCTAACATTAAATACAAACACATTTGTTAGTTGATTTGGCTAATTAGATTGTTTTCCGGGAGGAATAATCCCTCCAAAAAATAATAATTGGTCATTGAATCCATGACTGTTTGTGGCGCATGGCTGTGTGCAATTGACTGCCGCATTTACACTGTGCAATATAGTCTGTGAAGTGTTTTGAAATATTTCAACAATGTGATGAGGTGCTATATCAAATGCAAGGATTATTATTATTCCTGGCCTTTAAGTCACTAATTATTGGCTAAGTGCAGTTAAAGCTTCAATTTCAAATATAATCAATTTCCTAGGGGAAACTTTCACTGTATGAAGTTGGTGAATTCTGAAAGTGATTCACAAGTTCACTCCTGAAATTATCTTATAGTGCAGGGCACTAGAGTGTCAGCCAATATTATGGGCACAAAGTCCTCACCTGTGGTTTCAATTCACAACCTTCTGACTCACATGACAAAATACTGCCAACATGTGTTTGGGGCGGTTTTATTATAAATGATATTTCATCATTTTACAACAACAACTTGGATTTATATAGCGCCCTCTACGCCGGATGGCGTCTCAGAGCACTTTTATCTGTGACGTCAAGCCTGTATATACAGGCTGGCTGACCAAAAAGTCGTGATATCTACCCTATTACGTAATAAAAATCATAATTTCTTTAAGACTTATTAGACATTGCAATGGTATCGTGACTTTTTGGTCAATTTGTACATGGCTCTTTGGAGAAGCCTAGACAACAGAAGGTGTGTTGGGAGTAACTGCTGGAGTCTAACCAGCTAAACTACATTGCCTGCCATTGAGAGCACTGTCTGTTTACCTTTGCTAGTCCAGCTAGGACCACCCTACTTTTTAGAGGGTTGATAGGAGCTGAGTACGAAGATTTCCAGCCACCATTAACTGGTCTGATCCTCAAAGACTTGCCAATGAGCCAGGCTGGCTGTATTCAGTCATCAGCAGTGCGGCCACAGAGGGTGGACTTGAATTTCATTCCCAAACATGGAGGATAGTCACTAGTTTTTTTTCTTCGTGTGGAGTAAGGAAATTTGCCTACAGTTTGCCCTGCCCAGGAAGCAAACCGAGGTCCTCTCGCTTGCGGGGCGATGCTGTAACCAATATACTACATGACTCCAAAACATTGAATGACTATAAAAACAGTCTTCTTGACGTCTCAAAGCGCTTCACAGAATATACTGTATATTTGTGGGTGAAACGCAGCAGCCAATTGTCCCACAAACAGTCCTGGCCAGTTGACTTAAGTGTGGTTTTGAGCTTTCACTATGCGAATGCAGATACCAGGAACTCCCTGCGAGGTTCCTTTTTGGCAGCACAGCTCAACAGGAAAAGGATGAGAGAATTGGCACCATCTTCCTGCATAGAAATCCCTTCTCATTGATTGAGGATTCCTCCAGTCGGAGGTTGGGAGATTGAGCAGCAGCTGCCTACTTCTTTACAAATTAATCAGGGTGGATTCCATGGCACACAACACCTCTGTTACACAATTCTCCGGCTCATTTGTGAAGTCCAGGAACAAGCAGTGACATGGATTTGTGCATATATGAACATGGTCTCATGAGCTTGGACTCCAGGTAATGCCATCAGCAGCTGTTGCCCCAATCCTCAGAGCTTCCTCATCATCGAACTGCCTTCAATGGGGTGGGAGGACCTTTACAGGACAGGTTATGACATGCCAGCCATCTTGATGCAGTGTAACATGTTTACTACAGGTCCTCGTGTGAGGAGCTTTGTTTTGAAATGCCGACTGTGCCTCTAGTGTGCTCAGCGACAGGTCAGTGTAAGCTGCAGTGATCTCTCATTGCCGCCTTCCCTCCCTCCCTCCCTCCCTCCTCACAACCTTCCCTCCCTACCCGCAGCCCTCCCCACCTGAGTCCTTCCTTCCCTGAGGCCTCCCTCCCTCCCTCAGCCTTCCCTCCCTCCCGTGGCCCTTCCTCCCCTCCCGCAGTCCTCCCTCCCTCCCTCCCACAGCCCTCCCTCCCTCTCTCCCACAACCCTCCCTCCTGCAACCCTCCCTGTCTCCCTCCCTCCCTCCCACAGCCTATCCTCCATGCAGCCACTTCACTTGTTTACCACAAATCCACTTCACTGCTAATTCCTGTATTTTGCAAATGAGTTAGAGTATGGTGTGGACACAGGTCTTATGTGCCATGAGCTTGACCTTTGGGACAATAGTCACAATATAACTTCTGGTTCGAATACCACAGCAAATTGTTAGTTGGAAAGGTGACCAATTATCTGCTCTGTTTCATTATGTACCATACGGCTTGGTCCACCTTTGTGTGGATAATCAGCACCCAACTATAGAGTCAGGTACTCTGGAGCATAGTTAGCCTTTTTATTTGTAGCTTCCCATCGGAGGTGGATAACTGGAGTTAATGGACTGTAATCTCACCTGAATACATTTGATTAATGTTGAATAAAATGGATGCTTTGTCCATCTACTTAATTGTTCCCGATACCTTTGAGTGACATCTCTCAACATCGTACATTGTAAATTGTAGAATCAATCTGACAAAAATGCCACTTCAGTTCCATGGCCAGATCAGTCTAGCCTTGGCCCAGAATAATGTATTTGTTATTGATTTGTTAACCTCAATCTTTACATTTATATATTACACTTATATACAATCAAGCATATTAGGTGGAAGTTCTCCCACAAAAACACAGGATATATACAATCATAATGTGAAGCGCTTTGAGACGTCTCGAAGGCGCTATATCAAATGCAAGGATTATTATTAAGGTACAGTATTATGTTTTCCCACATACCTCAAATTTCAGGATTACCTTCTCTGACCTACAGTCAAAGGGAAGAAGGATGGATTTTGACAGGTGATTCCCAGTGATAATCGCCTCATGGAACATATTCTGCCTTTAAAATACTGTCCTAAACAACAAATCTAGGGCTAAACATAACCTCCATGACTCTTGGAAAATGGTTTCTCCCTTAACCCTTGAAGAACTGATTTGCTGCCAATTTTGATTTTAAAAAAAGCCACTATCTTCAGTTTTGATTGATCTATTTTTGGAATCTTAATCACTAAAGTCACTGAATTTCAAAAGTTGAGGTGGTAAGTACAGTACTATATTGCCACTTAATAAAATATCATTTTCTTTCATCGCTCCAATCCCCTCCAGTGATAAGAGTGTCAAGTTGCTAAAATGTAAAAAATAACGTTCCTAGACAAAGTCCAGCAAATTCTCTGTAACTGTGTCTTTGAAAGCTTTGTGAAGATCTCTGCTTAATGAAGTGAGAATTGTAAAGGATGAGCTTTATAATGTTTCCCATATGAGTTCATTAGACAAAAAATGTTGTCTTGGAGATCAGGACGTATCCAGTATTACAGCGAGTATTTACCAATATGGATTTAGCGCTTTTATTTTCAACTGGGAGCAGGGAATCATCCCACTCAGCTCCTGTTAACCTGTAAGTCAAAGCCCTATAGAGTAGAGTGGTTTTAGCCGGACAAAGAGTGGGAAAGCTTGCTAGACAGTGATTAGACTTCAGCAGCGCCCTAAATCTGGGGTCCAGAAGTCTTAGCGTTTGACAAGCTCGGCCCAATAAGCATTGCATTTTCATTCTCTATAAATTCCAAATAGGTTTTAATCAACATGCATTTCTGGGGATTCCATTGGACACTTTGAGTCAGTTGAGGCTAACGTCATCCTCTGTTACAGTGCTATCAGAGAGTGCTAAGTTTATGGTTAAAATAGCTCTATCGTAGCAGGCTGTTTGTAGCTTGACAAAAGGTATCATATCAGCATTTTCCACATCACTTCTGAACATTGTCAATTGAAATTTAATGATAATAATCCTTGCATTTGATATGGTGCCTCATCATGTTATTGAAACATCTCAAAGCGTTTTGCAGGATATACAGTACAGTACTCTAAATTTGTGGTGACTGTATTTTGTAGGTGAAATATTTTTTCTTTGGGGGAAAAAAAAGTCAACTTGTGTCCTTTTGACAATAAAATGCAATTCCTTTACTCAGAGTGTTTTTTAACAACCACACCACTGTTCCATAGGTTATTTTTCGAGCTTTGAGGAATTAAAGATTAATCCATAGTTCTTATTTGCTGGTTAACCCACCCACCCCCCACTTCAAATATTAAACTGATGCATAATTAATACCAATGCAGAAGCTCTTAGTGATGGGATGGCTCCCATTCTTCCTACCTCTACTGCCTACAGTTTTTAAAAATACTGGCATTCACTCTGACCTCCCCCTCTAATAACGAACAATGAACAAATCTCCAGTGGATATCCATACACTGTAAATGCTGGAACTCTGTGACTCCAGCCTTTATTATTAGATTTCTCGTAATAATATACCATTCTCTTGGGGCGGAAGGAAACTATTATAATCAGCAGATCATCCGGAAACCTCGATACATCCCAGAGAAGAGGAAAAGGTTCGCTAATCCCAGTGTGTTTCATTGATGTGATTTGACTAAATTTAAGAACGTATAAATCTTACTGTAAATGGTGCTGTTAACCATTGTTATCTTTGAACAAGCACCAAAACTGTAATACTTTGACAAGCACTGTAAAACTGTAATAGAATTGGTCTGGAGTAAGAAGCCCTTGAATCCATTAAGTCTCACCCTCCAGAACATCCACCCTACCATCTCCCCATCACGACATAAAGCTGCTTTGGTCTCAGACACCCTTCCTTCCAACCTGTTCTAGTCATTGATTACCCTCTGTGTTTAAAATAAACTTCGCAGTATCTATATAACTCTCCAATGAACACCATGTGGAGTTTAGGATCCATAAAATTCCATCACTATAGCGAGAAGTGATAACAACAACTTCGATTTATATAGCGCCCTCCACGCCGGACGGCGTCTCAGAGCGCTTCACAGTAGCGGATCCCGGGACCGAGCCAGGGGCAGGGGCAGGAAGGTGACCAAAAGCTCGGTCGAAGAGAAAGGTCTTCAACTGTGACCTGAAACTGGGAAGAGAGGGGGCGAGGTGAAGCGAGTGAGGAAGGGAGTTCCAGAGCCTCGGGGCGTAGTGGCTAAAGGCACGGCCGCCGAGGGTGGAGCGGAGGACTCGGGGGACATGGAGGTGGCCAGACCCAGAGGAGCGAAGGCAGCGGGTGCTGGGTTGGGGGGAGAGAAGATCAGAGAGATAGGTGGGTGCAGATGAGTGGAGGGATTTGAAAACAAAGGTGAGGATCCTCTCTGGGATAGGGAGCCAGTGAAGTCTGGCAAGAACTGGGGTAATGGGGGAGCGAAGCTTAGAGCGGGTGAGTATGCGGGCGGCAGAGTTTTGGATAAGCTGGATTTTGTGGATTGTGGTGGAGGGGAGACCGGCGAGGAGGGCGTTGCAATAGTCGAGCCGAGAGGTGACAAAGGCGTGGACCAAGGTTTCGGCGGCTTTTAAGGTGAGGTATTGCAGGAGATGGGCGATCCGTCGGAGGTGGTAGAAGGCAGTGCTGGTGACAGACCGGATGTGGGGGAGGAAGGACAGTTGGGGGTCGAACCTGATGCCAAGGTTGCGCACAGGTTCAGTGAGTTTTAGGGGCAGGCCGGGAAGATGGTGGGGAGCCGTGCGAATGGAGACGTTGACGAGAGCCAAGGAATATGGCCTCCGTCTTGTCAACATTCAGCTGCAAGAAATTTGTGCTCATCCATCCAGATAATCATCTCCATGCCCACCACTGACATCACTTCTTGTTTAATGTGCAAAGCAGGATGTGATGGCATCATGGCTTGCTAATGGGCTGTGTTTTCTTTAACAACAACAACTTAAACTTATAAAGCGCCTTTCACGTCGGGAGGACGTCCCAAGGCGCTGCACAGGAGGCGTGTGACCCGAGCTGGGAGGGGGGTTTTCGGGAAGGGGTGAAACACGTAGGGGAGGTCGAAAAATTCGGGGGGGAACAAAAGGCACGGTAGAAGAGGAAATTCTTCAAACCGGCCTTGAAAGAGGAAAGGGAAGAAACAAGGCAAAGGGATTGGGGGATGAAATTCCACAGGGTGGGAGCGGAAAAGCTGAAAGCCTGGCCTCCAATGGTGGGGCGGTTCGGGCGGGGGGCTTGGAGCAGGCCAAGACCTGCTGAACGGAAGGACCGGGTGGGCTTATAGGGGGAAAGTAAGTCGGTTAAGTAGGGCAGGGCAAGGCCATGTAAGGCCTTGAAGGTGAGGACGAGGATCTTGAACTCGATCCTCTGGAGGATGGGGAGCCAGTGGAGACGGGCGAGGGTGGGGGTTATGTGGTCGCGGAGGCGGGTGCGGGATAGTACACGGGCTGCAGAGTTTTGGATGACCTGCAGCCTGTGAATGGAGGAACTGGGGAGGCCGACGAGGAGAGAGTTTCCGTAGTCCAGCCGTGAGGTGATGTATGCGTGCACGAGTGTTTCGGCAGCGTGGGGGGGTGAGGTAGTTGCGGAGTCTGGCAATGTTGTGCAGGTAGAAATAAGCGGTGCCGGTCAAGGCACGGATGTGGGGGAGGAAGGAGAGTTTATGGTCGAACGTGATGCCGAGGTTCCTGACTGGCTTTGTGAGGTGGAGAGTACAGCCTTGGATGTTGAGGCTGGCAGCACCCGATGTGCGGAGGCGCTGGCTTGAGCCAATCAGGAGGGCCTCGGTCTTGCTCACGTTCAATTGGAGGAAGTTGTCCCTCATCCAGGACTCAATGTCGGACAGACATGCTGTCAGAACATCAATGGTCTGGGGGTTGAGGGATGAGGCAGAAAGGTACAGCTGGGTGTCGTCCGCATACATGTGGAAATTTACCCCATGTTTGCGGATGACATCGCCCAGAGGGAGCGTGTAAATGGTGAAAAGGAAGGGGCCGAGGACAGAGCCCTGGGGGACGCCGTGAAAAACTGCGGGGGTTTGAGGAGAAACCGTTGGAAGAAACAAAATGTAGGCAGTGGGTCAGGTAGGAATGGAACCAGTCAAGGACTGTGCCTTGAAGGTTGAGGTGGGAGGAAATACGTTGGAGGAGGATGGTGTGATCGACTGTGTCGAACGCAGCAGACAGGTCAAGGAGGACGAGGAGGCAGAGGGAGCCCTGGTCGCAGGCGGTTAAGATGTCATTAGTGACCTTAACCAGAGCAGTTTCCGTGCTGTGAGCAGGGCGGAAACCTGATTGGAGGGGATCAAGGAGTGAGTGAATTGAGAGGAAAGACCGGAGCTGGGAGGCAACCACTCTTTCAAGGACCTTAGATAAAAACGGGAGGTTGGAGATGGGTCAATAGCTTGATGGCTGCGACGCATCAAGGGAGGGTTTTTTCAGGATAGGGGTGATGATGGCTGTTTTAAGGGAGGTGGGGACGGTGCCTGAGGAGAGGGAAAGGTTGATGGTGTCAGAAATGAGCGGGGCCAAAAGGTGGAGCTGGGTGCGGAGGAGGGGGGTGGGGGTGGGGGTGGGGATGGGGTCCAATGGTGGGTTTCATGGAGGTGATTATTTTTGTGACTAAAGACGGAGTGGTGGGGTTGAAAGTATGAAAGGGGGGGTGGGTGGGGGTTGAAATAACGAATGGAGGGGCGGAGGTGGAGGAGAGGTGGGGGGACGCAGGAATAAGCCTGGATGTAGGGAGTGAGTTGGATACCTCATCACTCAACATTTGAGGAGCTCAAATAATCTGGTCTTTAATTACATACAAGCCCAACAAGTCTGAGCCAGTGTTTATATGCCACATGAACCTCCATCCCTCGTAATCCTCTCTCTGTGCCTCTCACTCTGCTATGCCCTATACTCCTGTGTCCACTTGCCTTTACCAGCTTTGTTGAGACTAACAATTAACTCATTTTTTTTTACAAACATAGAGCTTGTAAAACGCAGTATGGAATCGTTGCAGTGTGTGGAGGCCCTGGGAGTGCGCCTGAAGGTAAGATCACACTTTGCAATTGTTAGCCCTGAAACCAAAATCTGATTCAGTCCAATTGTAATATTCCATTAACAATAACAACAACTTGCATTTATATACCGGTAGCACCCTTCACTCACAATAGCATCCTGGAATGGTCAGTATTAAAGCACCACTGACTGTTGAGAGTTTATTGGTGAGCTGAAATGTGTACTGTGTTATACAGTTAACAACTGTAAGAGGTCATGGGGTAAATCTTCCTCAAACTAAAATAGTCAGGGTCAGTTTTGAGCTTTCTTTGAAGTTTATCACTGAATTTGCAAAAGGTTGGATCCCAGCCCCCCCCCCCCCCCACCTGTCCTCCTGTCCCACTCATTTATTGGTTTGTTGATAGATCAAGAAAGCTACTATTATTAGTGTGTCACTGGATAAAAAAAATTAAATGATTTTATTTGGCGTGTTTGATGTATGTTTTGAGCAGCAGTGGTCTGACAATAAATTGTTTCAATTCTCTTTGCACAAGCCAATCCGTTCATGCAAACTGAAGTATTTGAGTCATAAAAATAACAATGATTATTTATGGCTGGTTTGGCATTAAAGTGGTACTGTGTCATGATAGCATTCGAGAATTGAGAATGTTATGTGCAAAATGAATTTGCAATGTCAATCTTACCTAGAGTGGTGCAACATTTTACTGAAAGCTAAACCACTGAAGAAATTGTCAGGATTAAATTCCCGACAGCTTCATCATCATCGGCAGCAGGCGAAAATATTCTTGGGGTGGGGGCAGGAAACTAAAACTTAAGGGTTAAAGAATTGGTCCCTTTTAAACCAGGTGTAGCCTCTATGCCAGATTGAAAGATGGATGCCTTTCCCTTTCCGCCCCCCCCCCCCCCCCCCCCCCCCCCCACACACACTTTGTGCTCTGTGACATTCTCCATCAAGGAAACAGCGCTATAAAAATGTAAAGATTATTATTATCATGATTACTTGCAGCAATAATTAACACTGGCACTAGTTATAAAAATACATACATTTTACCATGTTACAGTATATTGTAACACAGTATGCCTGATACCACTCAGTACTTCCATTTTAACCTGAAATATATCTGTTGATTTGAGTGATTCCTTTTTGACATGTATTGACATGGTGCCCCTCATAGGTGCCCCTGAAGGTATCTCTTTCCTCTGGGAAGTCTTGGGGTTCGATGGAAGAGCTGCAGAATGAGTAGAGTCCTGGTTAGTAACAGTGACAGATCAGAATGTGATGCAGCGGATGTGGTGCTACATTATAAAAAGGTCAACTTGCTTTCATTCTTCCTAATTCATCACATTCCTCTCACTATTAAAAAGCTTGGAGTAACGTCAAGATGCCCGAGCTGCTTTATGATAGTAATTTATATTTTATTTAGACAATATTGGGGTGTAAAATGTGATGTATGATGTGGTAGATATCACCAATCGCATCCTGAATGTGCAAAAGCCCAAATGATTGCTGATTCTTTGAGGTAATGACAGTTTTCTTGTTCATTGGCGATTGGCCATTATTTGTTGGTAATTGTTTACCTCCTGATTCATTCATTCCTTCTACATCGCTCTGAAACTAAGCTTTATTGTCATATCATTTAGAGCAGTGTGGCATTTCCCTTATGGCATTTCGAAACCAGATGCGCAAGGTAATTGTGGCCAGTTATACAAATCTCAACCATTTCACTCTCAGTACTTAAACCATTGTAGGAGGCCCCCAATCCCACCCAGTCTTAGTATGGTATAAATTAGATCCATTGCAAAAATTATATATTTTTAAAAAAGTAACATTTTAAAGGGGAATATAATGCACTGATTTACCATACTCTAAACATTATAAGTGGAATTCTCTCAGTTTGGTCAGTGTTCTTCAGGGAATCCCTTTTTTCCTTTAAAAACATTACTCACACATTTAGCTTGTATTCAGTTGTTCTTCAGCAGATCACTGTCAGGGACTCTGACCACAAGCAACTAAACAGCACTGTTACCTGTATTATTACAGAATAGCTGGCAAAAGCATCTCTGACAGCATTTTCTCGGTTGATTTCCCTGTACATCTCTGACCCACTGTCTCATAAGAACCACAATGCTCTCTGTGTGACATAAAGGAGTTTCCAGTGAGAAAACATTTACATGGTGGGAGTTATTGCAGCCAACACAGCAGTGACACAAGCTACAGGTCCTAAAGGGTCCAGTTTCACTTCAACTGAGATCAATCAGCTTATCCCGGAACAGAGATCAAATATTATGTCTAGGTTACCCCCACCTCCCCCCACCACCACCACACCATCACCAAACGCACACGAAAACGCCTACCTTTTCATAGTTCAGAAGTTAATCACTGCATGTTCTGGCTGAGTTCTGTCCAGCAAAAGTAGAATTTAATATTGCTCACTGATTTCTTGTATTTTAAAGCGTCTATCATTCTGGTCAGCCTGACCTGACCTCCCTGCTTGCTTGTGAGATTAAGTTCCTTCCTTGTCTATGCCAGTCACGCGCATGATGAAAATCCCGTTCGTACAGCTGGGTGTCGAGACCTTGGCTTCGCTCTCCCTGAGTTCTTGGTGGGGGATGGGGGGATACTCCAGAAAATTAATCAATAATAAAAACAGCCACTTCCTTTGTCTCCACTAAAATAGCTCTTCCTACTAGCTGAGCACAAGCACGATTGTTGCCAAAAGCTTAAGGGAATTGGAGGGCAGTCTGCATTTAGCACTTCCTGGTCTCCCAACCATTGAATTCTGCACTGAGTAGAGCGTAAGGGGATTTAGGGGAGGGAGAGAACTAATGACGGACCGTTTGACTCCATAGCTGCTTTGTGTTCCACTACTTTGTGTTCCACTTAGCTACAACCCCAAGCTGTCTGTCTGAACAAAAGGTGTGACACTACCTTATTACCACAGTAAAACAAGTAGAGTACAGGGTGACCCCGTTAATATTGTGGATTGTTCTAGAATCTCAGGCTACCCTTCACCTTAACATGAAATGTGCTAATATACCCGGCGTTCAGGCTGTGAGTTCACCACTGACATCACCAGCTTTGCTCCCAGGCAGTGATGTTAATGGTGCCTCCTGGATATGGTGTGTGTACAGGGTGTATTACACGTTACACTGAAGGTGACCCGACAACTCAGGTATCAGATTTTAGTTCAGATAGTCAGCTGGTCTATCTGGAAGACAGCAGTGCATTACACTTCCAGTAACTTCAGGTCCTCTGGACTCTGGTGTTAAAAGCGAACTTGTGTTGAATGAGGCACTTAACAAGATTTAACTTACTGCCTGAAATAACACAGAACACCCTAGACATTGAGAAGCATTTTCATCTGTCAGGATGGGTTGGGAAGCACTTAAGGCTGAACAATGTTACCAGAAGAAAATGTACAAATTCTGCAATGAAAATTAATAACTTTCAAATGTTGCCTTTTTTCCCCCCCGCAGTTTAGTGACTTAAAGTTCCAAGTTTATCAAATTTTCTCAAACCTGTTTGATTGCTGTTGCACTGTTGTGTGTTTATCAATTTATTTGAGGTGCAAATGTTTCCGAGCTTTCTGCTCATTAAAACCTTTCATTAAAACTGATTACAGGATTCATTTGTATTCTCATTGTGTTTGTTTCCTGCTCTACCACTTCTTGCTCCAGTGGGTGTATTCCCTAGAGTTTCTACAAAGTAGAATACGACAACAACTTATATTTGTATAGCATCCTTCACACGGGATATCATCCCCGTGAATAATGAACAAGACAGAAACATTCATGTTTTAGTAAGGGATTGTAAGGCAAAACCACCCATGTACAAACTGTAGAACTGTGCAGTGTTGAACCGTGCAAATCACCAATGAAAGCCCTTGGTATCAAAACAACATACTGAAAGTCAACAGGAGCTCAATAAAACGATTTAAATAAACTATTTTTTACAGGGAACCATTTGAGACTGACTATTCAGTAGTACATTATTGGGTAACTCAAGAATAATTACAGTATATTTCACACAAAAACATTCTCATGTGAAAAAAATGTGATCTCAAGATCTGTAACCAATTTGGTATATGGTTATGAGGCAGTTCTAGACCTATTGACAAAATTACTGTATTTTGTCAATAGGTCTACAACTGCTGTATCTCTGCAAATAGTTATCCTTAGTTAGAAAAAATCATAAACAAAGGCTTCTTATTCCTAGATTCCTGCAGTGTTTGTTCAGTCTCCATAGTTAAGATTGCTGCTCATTATGTTGAATCATGGCTGTGTGTGTGTGTGTGTTGGAGCAGGGAGGGGAAGTGAAATATTCACTTTGGTCCTGAATTCTGCAAGTATCAATATTCAGTTACTGATGAGAGATATAAAAACTTTTTTTAAATCTTTTGCTATTCGCCCCTCACTTCGAAATATTTCATGCAGATTTCCCTCCTCTGCTGCTATCTCCAATGCTGACCTGTCTATATAATTCTGTGACAGTGCAAGTTTAACCAGCTAAGTCTGCATAGCTTCCCATTGAGTGCACTATCTGAGCAATTGCCGTTGTTTGTCCAATTAGAACCCCCCCCCCCCCCCCCCCCCCAACCCCGTAGGGCTTCAGCTCGCAGGGTTAACAGGAACCGATTCGGAGAATTCTTTGCTCAAGCCTGCTCCTCCCAAGTTCTGCTCATGAATCAGGCCGGCTGTGCTATCATCAGCAGATTCCTGGAGTAACACGGACATACCCACCTCAGGAACAGGACGACTGAGACTGCTACAGAGGGTCGATTCAATCCAAAACATTCCATTGCTGAGCATGTCACCTTGAAGTCAATTCAGCCCGATTGTGTTGCATTGAGCCCTCACTAGATGGGTAGGAAACACCAGTCACTGTGAGCTTTCTGTGAGCAGCGTAGTCAAGACTGAGATTGATATATTTCTTACGGACAAAGGGATTCAGGGATAAATTGGCTCCGTGCAGTTAAGATTAGAAGATCAGCCATGATCTTATTGAATGATCAAATGCAGGCTTGAGGGGCCAAATGGCCTACTCCTGTTCCTAATTCTTCTGTTCTTATGTAGTGCAGCTCAGCCTGAAACTGAGAGCATTGCCACCATGCTCCTGCCAATCATATAATGTGAGAGAGTTGTATATTAACATTTGGTTTGGATACTCTTAAACATGGGTCTCCGCATGGGGTGTGTATATGGGGGGGAGGGGGGGGGGGGGTGAGGGTGAGACCAAACATTAATAAGAAATTCTGCCACTCCTTGTCTGAGGTAGACACATGACTCAACCTATCTTAGGATGGTCCATCCCTTTGGCTACTGACGGCTGGGTGTCATATTTGAGAAATGTCCGCAGGCCACTCTTCTCAATGTTTTATCCTAATTGACCAGTCCCATTGTCAGACCAAGTTGAAGCCCCTGGTGACAGTCTCCTGATTGGCTCGCGGCCTGCATGTCATTGTATATAATAATCCTTGCATTTGATATAGCGCTTTTCACATCTTCTAGTCGTCTCAAAGCGCTTCACAGAATATACTGTATAGTGAATTGACTGTATATATGTGCAAGGCGGCAGCCAATTGTGTACAGCAGTGTCCCACAAACAGTTATGAATTGAAATGACCAATTTTTTTATTATTGTTTTTTTGAGGGATTATTGTCAAGCATGTGGAGTAAGGAAACTTGCCCGCGGTTTCGTCCTGCCTGGAATCAAGCCCAGGACCCTCGCTTGTAAGGCGATTGCTCCAATCACTGAGCTGCAGAACTCCATTTGTATTTGGAGAATTGTTGGACAATAAGTGATTAGCATACTTGCCTCACAAGCAAGAGGACCCAGGTTCAAAACGGGGCAAAACCTTAGGAAAGTTTCCTCCGGTTTGTAGATGATTGGTGAATTACTATCTGGAAGTAATAATCGCTCAAAAAAAATTGGTCACTTAATCCACGGCTGTTTGTGGGACACTGCTGTGTGCAATTGGCTGCTGCCTTTCACCTACAAAATACACAGTCAATTCACTTTCCAATATATTCGGTGAAGAACTTTGAGACATCGCAACAACTTGATAAGGTGCTATATCAAATGTAAAGATTATTATTATAACAGCACCCACCCCCACTGGTGATAATTAACAAACCTTGGATTGCAATTTTCACTCTAATCTTTTTGACACACTTTTAGATCTGTATGTTGCTCGACTCTGCGATAAACACAGTACAGTAATGTATTAATAAGAAATAACACCCTGCCATGACAACAAAGAAGTTTGTGTGTGAAATTATTAATAACATAGCGTGGGCGAGAGGCCAGACCAGATGCCGGAGAAATTCACCAGTGAGGCTTGTTGGTAAGCAGCAACTTTTCACAGTTACAGATTGTTATTTGTGCTCATTGAAGTGAGCATGATGATTGGAATAAAAATGATTGAGTTAAGACTAGACAGAATGAACTTCTCACCCTGCTATGAAATCTGCCCCATGCTTAATCTAGCATTCACGTCACTTGCCCACCCCCAGGATTTGAAGCACCAATGGCTTTTCAACCCTCCAGCTCATAACAAGTGCCTCAGATCTCTTGGCAGCCAGTTGTTCCTGTGTTTTGGTTTCAACAACAATCACTGCAGTTAAAGGATCGGGTTGGCTGTCTCTTCAGTTGGGTTAGCACATCTGGGATGTTCAAATTGTCACCTCTAACTTGTCCTCTGGTTTCTAACATTTCCATTGTGGCTGATGTCCATTACATTTCAGAGTCTGACATTGTGTAGCATTCTGCACGTAAGCAGTCAACAACAACAACAATTTACATTTGCATATATGCTTTTCAAGTTGAGAGGATGTCCCAAAGCAAGTCAAGAGGTTTGGGGGCCAGACAGTCAGAGATTAGGAGAGTAGGAGGTGTGGAGGGCAGGGAGAGTAGGGAGATCGAAGGTGTGGTCAAAGAGGAGGGTCTTGAGATAAGCCTTCAAGGATACAATGGAACGAGCGAGATGAAGGGATTGTGGGATGGTGTTCCAGAGGGTGGTGGTGGAAAGGCTGAAGGCCCGACCGCTGATAGTGGGGCAGGACGGGCGACGGACATGGAGCAGATGTCCTGCTGAATGGAGGATGCAGACAGGTTGATATGGCGTTAGCAGGTCACAGGGGTAAGACAAATTCCTGGCCAAACTCAACACGTCTTATAAATAGAAAACATTTACAGTTCTTTCTCACACTTATTCAAAAACAGTTGCAATCATCTGAATATACAGTAAATGGTATTGAACTTTTTGTTCTTTCACATCACGTAGAGAATGGTATTGATGTTCAAACATGAAATTTAATATAAAAATAGCAATAATAGTGTTAACAACAATTTCATTTTACTCAGGTGCATACAAAAAGGTTATGTTTTTGTGAAAATTTTGACTGTGTGACTAAATAGTAACTTACTCACTTTTAGCCTCCAAAATAATAATCCTATCACGTTGAACATATTCAAAAAATATTTAATGTTCTGAATTACATAGAAAAATATATATTATCCAATTTTTCTACCTCTCTCCTCCCACTTTGCCCACCCTTAGTCCATTCCTTCAACAGAAAACCCCAATTCGCTTCCCAGCCTTTTTGCCACTTGCTGGCTTTAGGAAATCACATATTAAACAAGTATAATAATAATAATGCTTACATTTGATATAGAAGCCTTTCACACCATCGGGACGCCTCAAACTGCTTCACGGTATTTTACTGTAATGTGTGGTGATTGTGTACTGTGTGGGTGAAAGCGACTTCCAATTTGTGCACAACAATATCCTCCAAACGGTCATTAAGTGACCACTGGTGCTGTGGAGATTGTTGGCCAGGACACCGGGAGAAACCCCCTTCTCTTTACAAATAGTGTCATGGGATCTTTAGCATCCACTTGAATAGGCAGTCGGGACCTCGGTTTAAACGTCTCTACCAAAGGACGTCACCTCCAACAATGCAGCATCCCTAGCCTTGCATTGGAGTGTCAGCTTAAACTGTGTGATTCCAATGTCCAACTTCCAATGTGGGACTTGAACCTACAACCCTTTGACTCAGAGGCAAGAATGCTCCAACTGAGCCGGGCTAACACGAAATATTCCACTAGTGTTACACATTTAAGTGTCTTTCAGTACATTACAAACCGTTGTGTTTCAAATCTCATTTCTAATTATCTCAAAGTGTCTACAGCAAGCCACAAGGATCCCTGCTTTTTATGTGTTTGTGTATGAAAGACATACATTTGAAACGATTGGCCCCAGGGTTGATTTGATTGCGGTATTTAAGATGATAAAGAGATTTGATAGGGTAGATACAGAGAAGCTATTTCCTCTGGTGGGGGAATGCAAAACAAGAAGGCATAGTCTTAAAATTAGAACCAGGCCATTTAAGAGTGAAATCAGGAAGCATTTTTTCACTGAAAGGCTGGTAGAAATCTGGAATTCTCTCCCCCAAAAGGTCGTGGATGCAGGATCCATCCACACCTTCAAGAATGAAGTTGATAGATTTTTGGTAGGTCATGGTATTAAGGGATATGAGGAGAAAGCAGGAAATTCCACCGCTCCTCTGTCTTCAGCCACTACTCCCCGAGGCTCTGGAACACCCTTCCTCAATCCCTTCTCCTCACCCCCTCTTTTTCCATTTTCAGGTCACAGCTGAAGGCCTTTCTTTTCGGATGCATTTTAGTCACCGTTTTCCCCCTCCCTCTGGCTCGGCCCTGGGATCTGTTATTGTGAAGTGCTCTAAGACACCTTCTGGCGTGGAGAGAGCGATATAAATCCAGGTAGTAGTTATTGTTGTTGGAATTGGAATTAATTGAGGTACAGATCAGCCATGGATCTGATTAAATGCTTGACGGGCCGAATGGCCTACTCCTGTTCCTATGTTCTATTCGTGTGGCAACCCTGTGGCCTATTATATTTTCAGTGCTCTCCATTTCCTGCAAGATACAATTGGACACCAGAATTTGGCTCGTAACAAATAATCTGCTTAGTTAAGCAGTATATAACACAAGGAATTTACTGAATCTTTCATTTATTTTTTATTGGTACAATATTTACATCCATTGCTTTCATAATACAAGTAATCGTCTTTACAGCTTTACAGATTCCCTTATAAATATGGATCAAAAGAACCACATAAATCACAGAAGACACACATGTATGTGTCATTCACTATCTTACAATCACAGTAGCAACCTGCTGTTCAGCTAAAGTGCCTGTGAACCATTAACGGTGTACTCGACACATTCTGTATATCATTGATTTTTCTTATAACAGAGTATCAGACACAAATTGACTGAACACATAAAATACCAGCATTTAGTATGCGCAAAAGCAATATGAGGGTACGTTTACTATGTCCTGACTCTTTTAGTTCTGTAAAAGGTCTGCCTACCTTCCAATCATAAAGCATTAGACAGCAATGAAGCCACCAGTGACTTCTAGACGACCAAATTCTGCTGAGCAAGACGGGCTGACGGTCAGGGGATGCAAAAACACATGACATAAATCCTCACAAGGCTGGTTGTAATTTGGATCTCAGTACAATCTTGGGTTGTTCACTTGCTTGAAGCACCAGTGTATATTGTTTTAGTTTTGTATCACACAGTTGTGTTGTTTGTAAAGAGCTTGACACGACTGCACCTAGGGCCCAATCTTAGCTCGTAAGACAGCTTTTATCTAAAAATTGAAAGGTCACGTGAAAACTTAAGATTGTTAAATTCACTGTTAACTCGGAAGCCGGTTCTTTTTAAGAACTGCGGAAAACCGCCTTCTAAATTAGGACTGAATTAAAGATTTTTTTTTTCACACTGTGGCCCAAACTCCAAATTTTAAAATTGTCTTTCCGGGTTAAAGCTTGGGTGAAATTTCAGGCCTGTAGATTAATGTTGAAAAGCTACGTGTCAGCGAGATTGTCACCATTCGCAAAGATTGAATTTCCCCAGAATGTTCCAATGTAATTTTGACGTTAGGCTTCAATAGTAAAAGGCATAAGGTACACCTATGGATGCCGTGAGTCTGAAATGTGTCGCGAGCCACCTCACTGCTGATCTGATGTGCCCTTCACTGATCAGCAGCTGCGAACAAGCTGGGCACAAGGTATATACTAACATTGACACTCGAGGCACACCGCCAACTTGCCCTCAAACACTTTACGCTTTAGTTTCACAAATAAAATGATTATTTTTGTTACTTCAAACAGGTTGCCGACATCGAAAAAAAAGCAGCCTAAGCAACATTAAGAGTGCTTTGGACCACGAATAAAAAAAACTAAACTAAAAATCTGACACAGATCTCTAGTTCTAGAAAAAGAGCATTTGGCAAGAACATGACTTTCAATTTTGACAAAGTGCCTTCCGAATGTGTATAAACCATTCATTAAAGAGACAGCATCTTATTGGCATACAAATTTGGGTTTCTAAAACAATCGAGAATACGTGAGCTAGTTTATTAAAAAAATTCAGAATTTACTTTTTTTTAAAGAGAAAAATTAAATATCAAGCTGAGAATTTTTCCCAATCTGTCACCTCCACCACCAGAAACCTCCGGAAAAGAGAGAAGGAGCCTGCGTTAGCTCCTTGCGTACCATCAATGGTTCATGGCTGTGCAGTGTGCAGGATGATGGGTGTGACAACATGGAAAGACAACAGTGACGACAGCATCACCTGAGGCTTGCCCAAGAATTCTCTTGCCTTAAGACCATCATCTTAATACCTAAAATGGAGCACAATTTTAGAGCATTCTCAAGGACGATCTTCACTTGGAAGCTTTTCTGCAGTTTTTGAAACGAAAACCCAGGTCCGAATTAAGAATACTTAAGGTACTTAAACTGGAAACATTTGCAGGGCTATGGAGGACGAGCGGCGGGAGTGGAACTTCTTGGTAGAGCCAAAGAGCTTTCAAAGAGCCAGAACAGGCACGATAGGCCAGATGGCCTCCTTCTGTGCGTAAGATTGTATGATTCTACCTAACAATCCTCCAAAAATTCAGTGTAATTGTCAGATTTTTAAGATAATGGTCCATTGTTAAGAGAAATATTGGGTGTCTGCTCCATGATAGGGATGTCCATATCACTCACCAGATTAGAATTTGCAGACGCAAAAGGATGTAATATCTGCAGCTTTGAATTCCACTGGGACTTAAACAACAGCCCCAGGAGTTCGGGAATCAAGCTACTTCGTTGCTCCATTATCAGCCAAACATTTACCTAAGCTTCTCATACAAAGACAGCAGCAACGATTCTTCACTTTATCACAAAAGTAATCTTGCAACAGAACAGAAAAAACGCTTATACAGCTTTTCTTTTCTCCTACATATCGGACGATGCTAAAAAAAAACATTCATACATTATCTAATTTGTTGATTGGGAGTAAAAAAATGAAGACGCTGGAAACACACTGACATTCTCCAGACCAAACTTCACATTTGCATTAGTTTGTCCCATCCATTCATTACACAGTCATCCTAAACTGGCTGCTGGGAATGTCACTGGTCTTTACATCTTTACAGGATAGATTCTCATTTTCTGCAAATCTGAACATAAACGAGCATCATAAACAATGATTGTAGGTATCTCCACAAATGGTTAATCTTTCTCTTAACATGTTATCACCACGAGGCGCTGCAAAATTACCATTGAGACCACGACAAAGGCTACAATCAGAATCTACGAGCAAATTTCAAATAGCTATGTGCAAAGCAAGGAATCACATTCATCGCAAAAGGATCGGGCCTATGATAATAATAATAATCCTTGCATTTGATATATAGCGCTTTATCATGTTGTTGAGCCGTCTCAATGCACTTCACAGTATATACTGTAAAGTGTAGTGACTGTGTATTTTGTGGACAAAATTATTGTACAGTAATTTGGACAGTTTATGTTAATTCAGTAAAGTGTCATAATCCAGTTTCAATACTGAAAAGGTTAAGAATTTAGCGATTTTGGAACAGATTTGGGGATAATCTCGGGGAGGGCCTGAATTCCTCACGCTCTTACCCTCAAGGCCACTTAATTGCCTAAAGCTTGAGATTGTGCAGAATTTTGGAAGATGTTTTAAAATTCGGGCTTAATTTGGAACCAATCTTGAAGCGAATTGCAGAAAGAAAAACAGCTTCCAAATTGGGGCTGAATTTCATAGCTTTTAAAGCTACGAGCATGAGAGATTTTTTGGGGGGGTGTGGGGCGTAGATTAAGAGATTTGCAAATTCAATGAACACTCATCATTTAAGGATTTGGCAGAGGCCTATTTTTCCTTTGCCGTAGGGACAATGGAGAAAAAGCAGGAAAACCTCTTCCAAACAATTATTTTCCAGATAAAAAGCAATTAAACAAAGCAGATTTTTTTGGGGCTAAATTTGTTTTCCGTGTTTGACAGCAACTGAATATATTGTTTGATCTTTTGAGAAACGGTTGTTTCATTCTTGTTCGTTCGATTGCTGTTTTTTTTATAATATAAATTTCACACATTCCTGCTTAAATCATTATTGTTCAAAGAAGGAAAATCTTATAATTGCGGGGGTTATCGGTTTTGGTTTGGTTTGCAATAATGTCCTTCGCCTGAGCAGTCCAGGGTGAGACAATGTCACGCTGTATTAGAGGACAGTGAGATATAGTAGGCAAGATAGGTTGTTCCCTATTAACCTATCCTCTTGTCTTGGCCGTACAATATAAGAGCCAGAGGTGGTCCACTCACAGAGGATAGCTAAGCTTCAGAAATAGTTGTGGCATTTAAACTTCACCTTGTTTTTTGTCAAAATTGAAGATTGTTCTGAATGGAACATACTTAAACTCAAGTCTTAATTAATTCTGAATTCTAAATCTTTGCACGATTGCACTCATCAAGATGATTCCAGCGCCTTGCAATGTCCTCCTGACGTGAAAGGTGCTATACAAGTGTTGTTGTTGTTAAATTGAAACGCAAAATGGTCTTTTAGACTAAGACTAGATGGAACTGCGGACCTTCTGACTTGAGTCTAAATCTCCACATAAAGAGTTGCTAGACACTCACTCTCTCGCACATCCCTCCAAATTAAGATCATTTTAAAATAAATCAAATAGCCAATAGATTTAAATCTTGCTGTCATACAGTCAATAAAACTATCAATGTTCTTACATTGATTCAAATATCCAGGTGTACTAATAACATAGAAAACCTTTATATGCATACACTGCTTAAGTCAATATCTATAGTTCCAAATACAAAATGCACAGTGCTGTAAGGGCACTCAGGTTTCAATATTGAACAGCCACTTCAATATCAACCAGGTATCACAAAATTGTTATTAATGCAAATGTTTGTAGCATCAGCCGCAATATTGTTCATTGCTATATTTCTTGAAACCAATTATTGCTGAATTAAATGGTTAAGGCTTAAGGGGATAACACAACATAATTTAATAGCTTGGGAGCTTAAATAACACTGTTGAGAAAATCACAGTGGACTTCCATATCTATGGACCTGCATAATTTGGCATACTGAGCAGGTCAGTGGGAGAGTGTGGTTGTGGAGGCAGCTTGAATCTCTCAATTGCAATAGGGTGCAGATTGCCACATTGGAGGCGACAGAGACCTGGAACTCTCAACATTCGTGGGACTGAGGAGATTTGAGATGGCCATTCTGCGTAAACGGGAAGCCAGGTCGTGGAGCAGCTCAGGTCTCTGAACTGTACAGTAGATCTTGGAGTGGAAGCCTATTTGATTCTGGCAAACTCCTGCTTTTCTCGCGAAATCCAATACAATTTGTCATGAATTAAGCACCATTAAAGTCATTTTCAAAAAAATTATTTTCACTAATAAATGCCTCTTTTTCTAATGACAGCGTGTATATCTGCAAAGCTGGAACTTTTGTTAGAACCAGAAGTAAGATCTTAATGCCTTTGTACAGTTAGAGACAGAGATAAAATCACAGAAAGAGGTAAAATGGAATTGGGAGAGGGAGTCGACAGAGATTAAGAGCAATGCAATACTATAGTGCGATAATATAGCTCCTGGTGGAACAAGGTTTTAGGTACAGTAGTTAGGCAATCTATTTTGCGCAAAGCCCAATTATCCGCACTGTTTGCTTATCCACACTGGGATCTGTCCCAATCAGTGTGGTGAATGGATTCTCTACTGTATCAATATCTGTTTTCATGAATAAAGTTATAGTTTTGAGGATTTCTGATGTTCTGAAAGAAATCCTTATTTTCACCCAATTTATTGGGTGAAACAAAATGACTTTAATGGTCCTAAGCAAAGTGTATGGGATATCCCTCTCTCTGTGCGCTGAGCTGTGACTCCACACGTGCCTTTAGCCCACCAGGGAATCTCAGTAGGCTTATCCACTGCCATGGGTGGGTGGGTGGGTGGGTGGGTGGGTGGGCAGCTGGGGACGGAATGGAATTTTATAGCTGAGCCTGATTCCTTGCTCGCGTGACAATGATACACCTTAACGTTTCAGTCAGTGAACCACAAACAAGAGCAGGAATCCTGGCTGCGTTTCGCCTCTCAACCCTCCCCAGCTCAGAAACACTAGGGGTGATTTCAGTGCGCCATTGCTGCCCAATGTAACTCAATGCATCTCCCTCTGAACCACCAAGAGCACTCGATTCATTTTTGAGAGTCATTCAACAATATTCAGTGCCTGTGTTACAATCCTAGCAAGCTACAAATATCTTTAATATTTTTTTACCCCTTCCCCCCCCCACCCACCACTGCATACGCAGAATAATATTTCATTAAAAACGTGCAGTATAAAATGCTTGATATGCAACATTTAAAGAGTAGTCTTTTTGGTGCCTGTTACACGTGCAACATGGAGACTGGCGCCTAATTATGAGTAATCCATAACCCACTCGGATTTTTGCTTTAGTAAAAGCATCTTGTAAATGCTTCAAATTAGTCACTTCCAAAATTTGTCCTGTTCACCTCTTATTATCCTCGTTGCCACCTGACAAGCCCCTTTTTTTTAATGTGTTCTGGTCTAGATGTAGTTCTTATTTATTGGCATAAAACCAGCATTAAACTAGATTGTGTCTTCACTGGAAACCAATCCAATCCATTGTACTGTATTTTGTTTTTATTTACTTTTAGCTGCTTGAGTTGGCCTTGAAATAATTTCTGAATCAACATGTGTTTGACCAGTGTAGATTTTCATGACCATCTTTGGATTAGGTTCCTGGTTCCAGTCAGCGCAAATGGTAGATGTTTCATTTATATCTAAAGGTTTACAAATGTATATCTATATATAGATATAATATCACAGCACCTAAAGCTGCTTGCAAAACTGATCACACAATTGTAATCTGCGCCAAACCAGTGGGATGCAGATTTGTGCTCTTGACTACCCATGTGGCAAGTTTCCAATCTTGGCACTGAGCAGAACTCAAAACTCTGCTCTACAGCATGTGACAAATGTAGGGGGAATAATAATAATAATCCTTGCCTTTGATGCTGCGCCTTATTATGCCTTCGAGACATCTCACAGCTTCACAGAATACACTGTAAAGTGAATTGATTGTATATATTTTGTGGGTGAGATGCGGCAGTGAAATGTGCGCAGCAGTGTCCCACAAATAGTCTTGGTTTGAGTGACTCAATTTTTTTTTAAGGGATTATTACCCCTGCAAAAGCGATCCGCCAATTGACTAACAACTGGGTTCCTGCTTACTGCTAGGTAAACAGAGGTTTGCGGATAAGGAAACTTGCCTGAGGTTTCACTCTGCCCGGGAATTGAACCCAGTTCCACTCGCTTGTGAGGCGAGTGATCTACCCAATACGCTACAGGATTCTACGTAAAAAGGGGAAGTTGCCCCACATCCTGATACTCATACACTCGAGCAAAAAAAAAAAGAGAGCAATAGTGACAGGAGACCCATTTGGGTGTTCATGGAGGGGAACAGTATATGGCCTGCAGGAAAAACAAGGCAACCCTATGAGAACATGTGATCTTGGTCCAGAGATTCAGACTGGCATCCGACAAAATGAAGCATAAAATAATAATTGGCTTCCAGGTCACTGCCGACATTACTGCCATGGCAAACTGGGCGATTAGTATAGGAGCCATAGCTTATGTCACATCCTGCATGCCACGCAAGCAACACTACTTCCTTCACAAGGGACTTCAGCAGTGCCTGCTATGCATGCTTAGTGTGCAGGAGATGATGTTAGTGGCACTTGTTGCACACACACACACAAGAGCAGGATGTGATGTTAGAGGTAACCTGATGATCAGGAAGGCAGCAAATTCTTAGCACAAGAAGCCAGCTATTCAATGCCAGTAGCCCAGTGTACCAGGCTTCCAATATTAGCACCAGTCCACAAATGCTCCAAACACACATGCGTTGAATGGGTATGTTCTAACAGGGCCTCCCTGTAGTTAAGAGGAGATTGGTTAAGAAATAAAAATAAATCATAATAAGCACGTGTTATTGGAGCAGACAAAGGATGTGGTAAATCTGAGCTATCAGATTCCAATCCCTATGAAGTGATCGAGCCAAGCAAGCAAGTTAAAACTACTGTACATTCATTACACTGCAAGCCTCAACCACGCAGGTCCAGGGATGAAACTAACGCTGCATTAACCTGTTTCACACAAAAGTAAAGATCAGAGATTGTAAAACAATGTTCAGGGTCTGAAGTCATTGAACTTCCAGATTCCAAGGGGTGGTAAAGGAAGTAGATGTAAATGTATACATGGAATAAACTCCACCAACCAGTATACTGTATGTGCAATAGATCAGATAGTTGTTACAGATGGAAAGCTGTCCAGAGTTTGGTCCTGTCCTGTCCTCCTTCCTCATGTGACGTCTTCAATTCTTCCGGGCGGTGATCCGAGGCCCAAATACAACATAGTGAGTCTATTGGTTTCTTTAACACCACAAGACACAGAGCCAATAATCAAACTCTGCTTAAATTAGGACCACAAAATTACCCTAGAGTTAATCCTGTACGTGCACTAATGTGGCCACAGCTCCTAATATGAACTGTCATAACAACTGCTATTTTACACCAACAAAGATTTAAAATAATTCATGCCCCAAGTGTGGAGAATAACACTGAGACTAGGGCTGGGCCGATGGCTCCATCCATTTTCTCATTTGTACCCCCACCTCCCCACCCTCCTCCCACAACCTCGGTGATTATCTTTATTAGCAGCGATCTCTAACTGTAACTGGTCACCCCAACCCAAACCAACCCATTTGGTGCAGAAATTGGTGGGAAAAAAAATGGGACGAAAGACGCCTGCAAGAAAATAAATCATCCATACAACAAACACCCAAACACGCGAAGGGAATAACAAAAATGTACTGAAGGAGAGTGTTATAAAAATTTAACTTAAAGTAGCATAAAGGTAGTATTATACACCAATTGAACAAAGACTTCTTCTATTTGTGCAACAGACTCAATCGGGCCCTCGTAAAAGCGTATGAGCCTTTCACACTCGTCACAGAACTGCTGTTAACTCACCATCGCCCGCGAGGTATATTTTCTATGTACATAAAATGACTTAAAAATAATTTGTACCAAAGTGAGAGATCTTACTCGATTCAGATGTTTCCTAGCTTGACTGTAAGGCCAAGAGAATTTTTGTAGCCAATGAATCCTAAAATGGAATTCTTCACTCTCCCTCCCCCCCCCCTCCCCCCCCACCCCACACCCTCCCCCCCACCCCACCCACACAACCATTTAGATATGTTTCATTGCGTAAAAAAACAAAGCAACTATCTTTTTCTCAAACCAGTTAGGATTTAGCACATAGGTATTTAACAGCTTTTCTACTCCAAAATCCTGGAATTAGAACCCTGCTTTACTCTTTTTTTTTTACAAGATTTAACCTTTCCGAGAATTAGTGAAGTGCATTTTCAGACATTTCATACTTTATAATACATTTTCATTGTTAGACTAAATTCAGCTACTTTTTTTTTCTGAATTCAAGACATTCTCCATGCAAAACGAAAAAAAAAATTCCTATTCAAAATATACACAGTTTTTCTTTCAGGAAATGGGAGCTATAGCCTTATTTGTTATTGTTCAGGCGGGAAATGTACACAGATGCGAGGCACAGACACATGCCAAATTGCTTTGCATTGCTTCTGCATTCTACAATTTACAAGTCTGGTGTCATTGAAGCAACGTTCTATGGTTTACACTCAGCAAGGCTGCAGAGATCAGTTATACACACATACTCTTACCTCCCCCACCACGCGCACACACAATTAAGTGCTTTTTTTTTGTAATACTCTGTGTATCTTTGTGCTCCCAGTAGTAATTTTCCTTGGTTGCTATACAGTATATTTGGTTTAATGGGACTCTGCATACAAATTGAGATGTGGTTGTGTTTCCATGGATACTGCAGCCTCCCTGGTGCTCCAATGACACCAATTCAGCACAAGCAGAAAACAGCAGCGGAGACACTGCAGTGAGCATGCTGGCGTTTGAGCTCGGGTTTGCTAATCTGGGGATAAAGGAGACTGAATGACTAAATGGCTATTTTACAGTGCGCGATATGAAATTTTAAAAGTCTGAAGAACTAATTCCTGCTGGTTTGTGGACAATGGAAATGAGATTCAATTCACTGGATTCACTTCCCTAACCCACCTGCCCCACACCCCCTCCACCCGCCCGCCCTCACCCCTCTAGTTTGACAGGATGTGGTGCCACATCCCAACGGTCTCTTTCTCTAGTGTATGTTGCAGCCCAGATGGGAATGATTCAGGCCAGGGTCCGTCTCATTGGCAATGCTGTAAATTTGGGCAAGAGACCTTCTCTTCATGCAGCAGAGCAAGCCGTACCTTTTTTTTGTTTAGTTTTTCTTTGATTTTATTTCACCCACAATTTGTTTCCGAAGAGTATTACCAGCGAGACTAGAACTGCTGACGTGAAGGGAGATGTGTTGACCAGCAGGGAAAGTGCCTATCATCACAGGCTGGTATATAATAATCCAATCATCCCCGCTCTCCCTTCCCATACCCACCCACCCCAGTCCAATCCATGCCCAAATACACCTGTTTACACCTTATAGCAAATTCCTACCGCAACTGGATTCCACGACTGGCACGCACTGGAATCGGTTTTAGGTGAAGCTGGAAAAATTGTAAGTTGACCAAGCACCCAACAAACCCCCAGCACACCAACCTCCCCGCCATTGCCCTCACAGTCAAACACTCCGTACAAGTGTACAGGGGAAGAATGCCAATAATGGACCAGTGTGTGTACAAACACCAGCACCCTACCACATTGTCTGGGGAGATATGAACCAATAGCCAATAAATTCTCTGCTACAGAAAATCAAAGAGGAGGAGGAGAGAACAGGGAAGGAGGGAGGGAGAAGGGAATCAAAAAAATAAATTTACAAAGAGATCTGTATTCAACACTGGTGTTTTGAAGAGGGCCTGGGACCTGGAGGTGGGGTTGGGAGGGGAGGAATGATAGGCGGGGGGTGGGGGGAGGGAAAGAAGAGGAACGAGGTGTCAGAAAGGTTGATTCTTTACTCTTCACGGAGTTGCAGCCGGTAGCGGTGGTAGCGGAGCTGGAAAAACATTCTCTCCAAAATGGAGTGGCTCATTCCTGGAAGTACGTAGTGTTCAGTGACCCCCACGTATTTGAACCCCAATGATTCGTACAGCCTGTGGGCGGCCATTTTGACGGCGGTGGTTCCCAGGACGACGGCAGAGTAGTTGTTGAGCATGGCGAACTCCAGGACTTTGCGGCCCAAGGCCTTGGCGATGCCCTTCCCCCTGTATTTGGCGTCCACAGACATACGGCGCAGTTCCACCGTGTTATCTTCTTCGTTGCCTCTCGCTGCTACAATGCCCACAACATTCCCGTCCAGGACTGTGACCCAGAAACAGGAACCTGATGGTGGTGGGTTTTGAGGGGAGTCGGGGGGAGGGAAGAGAGAAAAATGCACTTTCTTAGTTGCAAATAATATTTCAGATATCCATTCTGTAGTTTCACAACCTTTATTACATTACATTAATCAGGCTGAATAAATAATATATAGCACCTTATCACATTGTTTTGAGACGTCTCAAAGAACGTACAGTACTATAACGTTAATTGACTGTATATTTTGTGGCCAAAAGATGGCAGCTAATTTCGCACAATAAATCAAAATCACTATTAATAATCCTTGCATTTGATATAGCACCTTATCACATAATTGAGACATCTCAAAGTGCTTCACAGGATATATTTACTGTTAGGTAGATTGGCTGTGTATTTTGTGGGTGAAACGCAGCAGCCAGTTGCGCACACAGATGGAGTGAGTAATCAAATTTTAGTGGTGGGGGTGGGTGGGGATTGTTAGCCAGGACACTGAGAGTGACTCCCCTGCCTTTTTTCGAATAGTGCCATATGATCTTTAACATCCACCCGATTTAATCTGAAATGTAGTGCTTCCGACAATAGAAAGCTCCATCCAGCCCTGAACTAGAATGTCATTTCAGATTATGTGATTCTAAGCCCTGACCTGGGGTTTGAACCAACAACCTTATGGGCTACAATGCTATCACTGTGTCAGGCTGACAGACAAAATAACTTATAATATAAATAATCAAGATTGTTTCATGATATCCAGGTTCCCCACTCCCCATTTGCAGTTTTTAATGCATAAAGCATGTAAACAATGCAACTCAGGCGCTGACTAGGTCAGCAGTGTATGAAAACTTAACATGCAATTGCTGTAAATGTTTCTCTTCGCATTTGGTGTTCAGGGAATTATAGAGATTTAGAGAATCTCGAAGTTTCTTTTTCATTTTATTATCTGCTATTTAGGGCAAAAAAGGGAAATACGCAAAAAGGGAAATATCCACCTCAGTCAAACCGTTTGTTTTACTCTACTCTTTTTTTAACCATTTATATCATCTGTGTTCAAGGCACCAGCACATGGAAGCGACAATGTGCCCTTCATTATATAATAATCATTCTTGTATTTCATATAGCACCTTATCACATCATCGAAGGTGTTGTCTCAAAGCACTTCACTGGATACACTGTAAAGTGGACTGTCTTGAGTATTTTGTGGATAATTGTGAATGATAAATGTGGATAATTTGGCCCAATTCCTTGCCTATAGAGACTGGTTGGTTCTGAAGATGTTTTCTTCACCTTTTTTGTTTTTAAAACTCAGAAAGTGAAAGCTCAAAACATTGTAATTTAGAAGACATGACATTGGTTCATAGGTTAATTTCTCAGTGATTTGTCCAAATGCACACCCTGCCCAGTTCCCCTTTTAAGATCTTTGCTGCCTCTTCTGATTCTAAGGTCCTGTTCCCCAAATTATTGTCATCTGTAAATTTCACTACTTTGCATTGAGTCTGGAAATCCAGGTCACTGATAAGAATGGGTCCCAATGAAGGCTAGGGTGCAAGATACCCACCCCAGCCTTTATTTCAGCTCCATTCCCCCAACCTGGCCAATTTCCCCCAATGACAACCCTCTGCTTTTCTTCCATTCACCTATTGTGGAAACCATAATAATACTAATAATCCTCGCGTTTGATATAACGGCGTATCACATAGTTGAAATATCTCAAAAGTGCTTCACAGAACATAGAACCACTCCATAACTTATTTCGCAATGTAATTCTGGGGATAACTAAGAGGAGACGCATTCAGCCACTAGGCGAGACGACTGGTGTCAGTTCCGATTGCTCGTGCAGAGGTGACATGCCTGCCTGGGGCATCTCAGCCACCAGGCTGACCAGCAACTAGACAAACTGCCATCTCCTTGTCGCAAGTAAAATTGCAAAGGACATAATTCAACCCTACAGGGTTGCGGTGCAGCCAGCTGCTTCACTGATATTTTATCGGGATGTGTGGTTGGGGGGGTGGGGGGGGGAGAAGGGGGAGGGGCTCAATAATCCCACATACGTGTTAAATCCATCTCTATAAATGATTCAGGAGGACCTTTGAAACAATGAGCTGTAATTAGCGAATGATTTAGACTTTCATGAGGTGAGAGAGGTTAGTGCGTTGTGTTGAGCAAAACCCAGCAGTCAGTTCAATACATTATTGACACATCAAAGAATCAGGCCTCGCATAGATTATCATAGATTAGCTGCCATTTTCTGGTCCTCCTAATGTGAGAAAGCAATTTATCCAAGCCAGAAGTGCCCCAATGCAACCAGAGGTGGGGGAGGAGTTATATCCAATTGTGATTTATAAACCTGAAGCTCAAAATTCCACTCAATCGATGTCAAAGCCGTGTGAAATCACTTTGGTTTTAAATTTAAGGTCACACTGTCTTTGAGGAATACTACCAAGTAGTATCTTTCAAAGCTGCAGAAAACCAACTTTCCACTTCATAACTCATAATAATAATCTCCTCAAAAACAGAAGTTACTGGGGAAACTCAGCAGTTCAGGCAGCATCCATGGAGAAAGGAAAAGCAGTCAACGTTTCGGGTCTACAACATTTCATCAGAACCCAGTTCTGACGAAGGGTTGTAGACCCAAAACGTTGACTCCTTTTCCTTTCTCCATGGATGCTGCCTGACCTGCTGAGTTTCCCCAGCAACTTCTGTTTTTGTTTCAGATTCCCAACACCTGTAGTATTTTGTGTTTTGTTATAATAATCTTCTCATTTTGCCCACAAAATACACCGTCAATTCAGTATATTCTGTGAAGCGCTGTGAGATGTCTCAACAACGTAATAAGGCGCTTTGTCAAATGCAAAGGTTGTTATTATAATTTCAAGATTTAAAAAATGTTAAGACAAAATTGTTCAGCCTAAAACTCGGTGGAATTTAAAGGCACTGCATCAGATTCAGAATAAACCTATTAAATCTGAAACAAAGAACTTGCAATTTTCATGTTGCCTTTTCATGTTGAAACGCCTCGAAGTGTTTCACTGATATAAGTCACATGCAGTGACTGTTTTAGAGCATCCTGTACGCCCACACCTTCAGTTATGCTCCTACCCCTACCCTCCTGCCCCCCATACCTCCTAATCCCAACCCCCTGGTCGGGTCCAAATCCCTGACAATCCAGCAACAGACATAAAAGGCGCTATACAAATGTCATTTGTTGTCGTTTTCAGTTAGCAAAATGCAGCAGCTATTTCCGCACAGCAAGTTCCTACTAAAAGCTATGAAGTGAATGACCTTTTAACATGAGAAATGTTGGACTTAAGGAAATTGACTCCCGTTTTCTGTTTAATAAGATAAAGATTCCAATCACAATTGATGCTTTTACAGGAAGTTAATATGGAGAGACAATCTTTGTGATTGAAGCGATCGCCGTGCACTTTACTGTTATAAATCTGGTGTGTGTCAGCCCAGCAGACAGCCACTGGTATGTTGTCTATGCAGTAAATAGTAGGTTATGCTGGTTATCAGCCTACTTGACCTTGGTGGGTTCCAAAATTACCAGGCGGTAGCAAACTCCCAATAAAATACGTAACCTACTTTCACCACACAGAGAAACACGGCAAGGCTAAAAATACTCAACAGACACAATTTTTGTACAACAACGTGTAACAACACGGCACCATGTGATGATGTTTAAATGCACAAAAGGCAGAGCATTAAGGGGCAGAGATGGGAATGACAGCAATGCGGTGAAATCATCAGTGAGATTAAAACCTTTTAACACTAAATTATAGCTGGCAGTGGAGTACTCTGGTGCCCATGGTTACAGGATCCCCGTCTATTGTGTTTTACTAAAATAGATCCTAGTAGTCACGGGAGAGTATTCTGGAAGGATAAGATTAAAAGGACAAATCACCCGAACCTATTCTCATGATCTTTTGAGAACCCACTGGATATCTGAGGTCAGACACTTCTCAGTGCGGAGTACAGTGACTTTGGTGACCTGCGCTTATATTGGGAAATTCCTAATAAAAATAATATAATCCTTACATTTTATATAGTTTTTTTTAATCATGCAATTGAAGTACAGTACTTCACAGAATTTGTTGTGAAGTAGAATGCCTATTTTGTAGGAAAAACAGGGCAGCCAATTGTGCACAGCAGTGAGGATTGAGTGCCCAAATTATTTTTAAAGAGATTATTACTGCCGGAAGGTGATCCCCCAATCAATTAACAGCCAGATTCCTACTTCCTGCAAGGTACACAGAGGTGTGTGAAATAAGGAAACTTGCCTAAGGTTTCACACTGCGGGGAATTGAACCAGTGTCTCCTTGATGTGAAGCTAGTGCATTATAATATTAATTGTTCAGTGGTAGAGCACTCAACTCGCAAGTGAGAGACCTGAGAGAAGGTTTCTTTCAAAATTTCTTTCAAAATTCCTTAAAAATTACAATAATAATGAATTGGTCACTTCAATATATGACTGTTAGTGGGACACTGCTGTGTGCAAGGGATTATTACCCCAGAAAAATAATCTGCCAATCGACTAACAATAGAGTTCCTACTTATGCTCAATAAACAACTGTGTGGATTAAGGAAATTTACCAAACGTTTCACCCTGCCTGGGAATTATAGCCGGGTCTTTTCTTTTGCGACGTAACCATTACACTACAGGACTCCACAAATAGCAAAGTTTGGGGGGTGGGGGAGGGGAAAGGAAGTGGATTTTGGTGGGGGTGAGGAAGAATAGGATTCATGACTTAATTGATAGCATTCAATATTTTAAGTGAGTTCTATTCAGATCAGCAACCTCGGACTCCTCGAAATCTCCCACTAAAATGTAAATTAATTGCTTTAGGACAATCATTTAGAAAGTCAATCAGTGACTTTCAGGTGACAAAACCTTTTTTTTGTGGGGTGGGGAGGGGAATCAGCTTTGGGGTGAAAAAATAGGGCTCCAACTATTCAGCTGCAGAGATTCTGTTTTTTTACTCTCTCTGCTGTAGGACTCTGATGGTCATCAAAGTTTAGTGACTTTATATTGGGAAATTCCTATTACTCTACAAGCACAAATTTGCAAATACTACATAGTTATATCCAAGAATACCCCCAAATATCAAATCCCACCCCAATTCCAAACATCTCCTCGTGTCACTCCATTTTGCCCACAAAAAATGTAGAGCACATTCACTTTTTATTCTGTGAAGCGCTTTGAGATGTCTGGAAGATGTGAAAAGCAGTATATCAAATGCAAGGATTATTATTATTACAGTAAAAGCTTGGTTATCCGGCACCCAACCAACCGGAACGCTCAACCAACCGGTATCTCCCAATACAACTCACCATTCCAGCAACTGGATCTCACACCGTAGCCATCCGGGACACTCCCGGTATGCTCACTTTGCGCATGCGCACTTATTAAACTTACTGAACGAGATTTTACCGAGTGTGCTGGAATGTTTTATTGGTAAATATCCGTACAATATTCTGTTATTATTTAGTCTATTATTAATATGACATGTTTTAAAATACGTTATTTTTTTGTGTAGGATTTTCGGCAACTTGCCGCTCGAATATCCGGCATATTTGATTAATCAGCAACAGTCAGGTTCCGAGGGTGCCGGATAACAAAGCTTTTACTGTATTACCAAATTCCACTTCCAAAATACTAAATACAATTCCTAAATTAAACTGGCTCGGCTGCAGTAAACACCTGTGGTTACATGTTCTGTATTGTAATAACCCTTTGTAAAAATTAACTCTCTGAATCAGTTTAGCACATCAACAGACAGATGACACCACTGACAACATAGCACTTGCCCAGCACAGCACTGAAGCGTCAGCCTAGACCCTCCAAAGGAAAGCACAACGTACAATAAAATACAGGGTAAAAATTCTTGGAAAAGAAAAATGCAGAGATACTAAAACTAGGCGAAGGCTGCACTGTTCTGCTTCTCCACTAACTGTTCACAAAGATTCAATTTCACAAAACAATGCATCTTCTGGCATCCAATCAAGAGCTAATGGTGAATAGAGACTTCCTCTGCCTTGAATGTATCAAGTTCACTGTGTAGGCACAAACCACATTTATATTTAGCCGCAGTACCAAACCGTAATCTATGCGCAACGAAGTGCTGTATGAGATTTCTGTAGTTCCATAATAAAAATGAATGTTTCTCCCGCGTCTTGTTCCCATGAGTGTTTGTCCACATTATCTTACTTGTGCTACTTTGATTTTCCACCCCACTCAGTACCCAAATAATTTTGTTCACTCAATTAATGACTGTTTGTGGGATATAATAATCCTTGGATTTGGCATAGCACCTTATTACGTTATCAAAACATCTCAAAGCGCTTCACAGAATACTATATTTTGTGGGAAACTCAGCAGCCAGTCGTGGACAACACTATTGTGCAAATTCACTAGAAATACACAATTATTAAACGATAGAGTAAATTCTGTGAAGTACTTTGATATGTCCTCTCGATGTGAAAGGTGCTATACCAAATGCAAGAATTATTATTAATTATGTTTTAATAGAATTGATAGATTCTGCTTCAACTATAAGTTGTGGCACAGAATTCTACGCATGAAGAATACTTTTTAAAACTCTTGAAATTTTTTTGAATCTTAAATCTATGTTCTCTTGTTACGATTCAAGCACCAATGTTAATAATCAATCTTTAAGTTTACTTCCTTCTTTTAAAAAAATCACAATATCTAGCTCACAGTTTCAAATCATGAATTAAAAAATAATCATCAGTGAAATGAATAATTACAGGGGGGTTCTCGCTGATTTCAATGGCTCATAAAGTGGTGCATCAGGCAGTTACTGCACATGTATCACACAGATTGGAGGCTCATGCTATGATCTGGAAGGAGCAGGCTGGCTTCTGTTTTCGTGAGGAATGTGTGGGACAACAACAACAATAACAAAATTGCACTTATATAGCGCCTTCCATGTCAGGAGGACGTCCCAAAGCGCTGGGACAGGTTGTAGCTTTGTATGGGATCGCAGAACATCATAAAGTTGAGGAGAAACCCACCCTATGTTGTGTTCTTTGACCTTCAGAAGGCTTTTGACCTAGTCCCTCATGATGAAACTGGAAGCCATAGGAATACATGGCCAAATCCTGGATTTTATCCAGAATGTGTAGTACAGTTCCAATATTTGTATAAGGATTGACAGTGGACTTACTGAGCCCATTTCTCTGGAAAGCGGGTAAAGCATGGCTGGCCATTGTCACCCATCCTGTTTGATGTGTTCATCAACAATGTGTTGGATGGCATCGAGGGGCAGCACTTGGTGTATATGTTCCAGGTCTCTCTGAAGATTGCAGCACTTCTGTTTATGGATGATATTGTGCTGCTGGGAGACATTCATCCCACCACTAGGTCAATGCATAGGATGAGGTGTTAGGCAACCCCAATTGAAGAGTCATAGTTCTGCATGGACTAAGAGAAGACATTGAGGGAATTGTTTGGAAGATAGAAGGGGCATTAGTCCCAATCACTCTTATCGCTACCTCAGAGTCATGGTGGACACCAACTTCAGCCTGGACACTGTACTGAAGGACTGCGCTGAGAAGAGGTGAAGGGCCCTCTGATATGCTCATCCCTCTTCAAGGGCAGCAAGATCCCAACGCAGGTCAAGCTAGTGGTTTACAAGCCCTGTGTGTAAAAAGTCCTCCTTCATGGATCTGAGCTACTGGGGATGCAGCAGAGAGGCTTTCTGCATCTGCAAAATCCAGGATCAAGCCGTAATCAAGCAAACATGGGTAGCAGCTACAGGGATGGAGGGCTATTGGCCTATCACTAAGCATCCTGGAGGCGGAGGTGGCTTCACAGCGGGCACGTCTAGTTGCCAAGGCCCCTGGCATAAGGACCTGGATTGAGCAGCTGGTGCTGTGTAAGCCTGGTTTAGGGCATTGCACTTGGACTTCAAAAACATCAAGATGGCTGGCATAATCACAGGTTGTCTTGTAGAAGTCCGCCCACATCGCTGAAAGCAGATGTCCATCATATAGCTGATGAGGAAATTCTTGAGATTTGGGGCCACAGCTGCTAGAAGGCGTTACTTGAAGTCTGAGTTTGTAATCATATGTGCATATGTCCAGCACCTGGAATCCACCTTGGTTGGCCAGCAGAGAGACTAGCAAATGCTACTTAAACTCAGCACCTCCAACTGGTGGAACCATTGCTCAATGGGAAGGGATGTTTGCCCGAGCTGCAGCCATGAAAAGGGTGGAAATCCATTTACACATTTCATGCTGAGTTGTGTTGTCCACCGGGAAGCTCGCACAAAGATCCTTTTCCCTACCATCCACCTAGTGAATGAGGCTCAAACCCATGCTTGTCAGATTTTGAATAACCCACTAGTGACTACCCTCCTTGGAGGGGAAGGTAAGTGGGGTTTCGTTAAGAGCTCAACTAGCTCCAAGATGACATGCCTGGCAATGGAATGTCAGAATTGAGCCAATCTTCTGTGGCAGTCTCTGTAGTCTGGCTCCTGACCAGGTGGGTCCACAGTATTCCATTGCACCGCTGGTGACAGCACAGCCAGCCTGGGTCATTGGCAGGACCTGGAAGGGCAAACTAGTCAATGGGGGCAGGAAGTCATTCCACTCTGATCCTATTAATCCTGCAATACAAAGCTGTAATGGGTAGGGTAGTCCTAGCTGGACAAGCAGTGGGGAAGCTTGCCAGACAGCAGTATCAATGGCAACCTCTATGGATTTAACTGGTTAGAAGCCAGCGATACCCCAACACACACTCTGGGATCCTCAAGCTTTGGCTCTTGCCAACCTGTGCTTAATACTTTCGGGAATTAGGTAAGCAGGATGCATCCCTCCAGGGAGAGAGTGTGCATTTCATTCCAACAATCTATCTCTGGGATTTCGATATGTAGGTGGGATGCATGGAAATCTCATGTTGGTTTGGGGAATCTTAAGCTTGGGGATGGGTTTCCGTATATATCAAGCCACTGGCTGACTCCCCAAAATATAATTGTTCAAAAGCCCCTTAGACCTGACTCCACCCTACCTCAGTAAGCTCCTGTGAACTCACTGCATTCCTTCCCTCCATAAATCTTCCACTGATGGAAGGCTTGTCCATCAGTGGACAAGCCTTCAGTCACACTGCCCCACTCTGGAACTCCAAACTTGAGTCCCTCCAATTGAATAACAATAATAATCCTTGCATTTGATATAGGGCTTTATCACATCATCGAGGCGTCTCAAAGTGCTTCAGTGTAAAGTATCACTATTAAACATAGATGCCATAGATTTCTTTCATATTTAAAAAAACTCAGAGAAACAATAAAATAAATACGTCATCAAAACAGGTGATGAGAATCCAATCCAGAAACATGTTTTTCACTATGCTAAATTATTTTTTAAGAAAAAATTAGCAACCTCCTGAAGTGTCCTCTGGCTATTCTGTGCTACCTCAAATGTCTGTGTAAAATAATCTTGGATGCGATGTACCAAGCCTCAGTTATATAGATATGAGAATCTTTAGAGGCCTTCACTGCTCTTTGCTCAGCATAAAAGTACACACTTGGGCAACTTTTAAAACATCTCCAATTATATGCAACTGGGGTAACAAGTTGCCTTGTAGCTCATTTCGAATCATGTTGACATGGTAATGAAGCAAAGGCTGTAATAGAACTCATTGGTTCCTTCCCCAAAGGATCTCTGTGTAAAAGCATCTTCCCAGGATTTAGCAGCAAGTCATCCAGACTAGGTTTGAATGCCAGTCTGTGCTGACTTAGATGATCTCAGTCACAGGAGCAGTTTGGTGCACTGTAGTTGGGGGGTCAGTATTCTAAGGGTTCCCTGCACCTAATTGCTGTCCAGGGATCAGTGCTGAAAGTGCACACATTTAAGTGCTCAACAGAGGCAAAGCATCTGTGCAACGTACTGAGAAGGAAAGCAGAAGCGGTAGACTCCCTGAATTGTCTCGAGACCTACCTCTTTGTCTCTGCCTCTGGCTTCCTGCTTGTTCCTCGTCCCCTCCACTCCACCATCAACAGTTTGCTTTCAGCCACCACAAGCTTTGGAACTCTCCCCAATCCTTCTGCCTTGCCCACTCCTTCCCTTTTTTTAGATAATGAGTGAAGACCATCATCTCCAACCAGGTTTATGGTCACACTTCCCTCCCCCTGGCTCAGTGTCAGGCTTCGAGATGCTACCCATGAAGAGCACTATATAAATGCAAATTGTTGTTTGTTGTCATTTTCCCCTTCCCACACCTTGCTCGGCTTCCCTGATCACAAGCTAATAGTTCCTTGGGACTGACATGAAACCTGATGTATAAATCTTAATGTGTTATTATTGTCTGTCTTATGCACTGTATTTTATCTCCCTTATTGCTCAGGAACAGCATACAAATTAAAAGCCTATTCTCTCTCTCTCTCTCTCTTGCTCTCTTTCAACCTGGGAATGATCCATGGTATTCATTGTGATCAAAGAGAGGGAGAGAGAAAACTACATTATAACAAAGGGTAAAAGTTTAACAAAAAACTCAATATATTAAGAAGATATTTGTGATGTACAGAAGTCAGCAAGTGCATTAAATATCCACCTGTGGATTTAACATCTCATCTGAAAAATGATACATCTAACAATGCCATATTCCCCCACCCCTCCACCCCAGCACTGCACTGGAATGTTGGCCTAGATTGCTATTTCAAAGCTCTGCGCAGGACATGAACCCACAACCTTCTGACTCAGGTGAGAGCCTGAACCACTGGGCCAAGCTGATACCTGACACAAAATTTAAAGAGTTTTGGAGAATATATTCAACAATTTGGCAGCCAATCTTTTTAGGAACTATGAAAAAGTGGCTTCCAAAATAACACTGATTTCATAGGTTTTCCACAGTTCTGCACAATCTTAAACTCAGAAAAAAAGGATCTTGCAGATAAGGACTGAAGGGAATTTCCAGCTATGGCTAGATATGTGAAATTTATAAGCAACACAATCTAGATTTTTCATTTTTCTTACTAAATCCACCCCCTTCTACCAAAAAGCATGGCCCATGAGTGAATTTCATCCAATTCTCTTTCCAAAGTAAGCATCTCTTTATACCCCATCCCAACAATAATAAGCCATACATTTGATATAGAGTCTTCTAGACAACAACAAATTACATTTATAAAGCGCCTTCCATGTCAGGAGAACGTCCCAAGGTGCACAACAGTCAGGGATTTGGACCCTGGGTAAAGTGGAGCAAGGATAAAGTGCTTCACAGCATATACTGTAAAGTGAATTGACTATATATTTTCAACTTGTACATGCTCCCTCTTGGTGACATGATCCACAGATATGGAATCAACTTCCACATGTATGCGGATGACACCCAACACTATCTCTCTGCCTCCAACCTTGACTCCAGGACCACTGAATGTCTGTCAGACATCAAGTCCTGGATAAGAGCTAACTTTCTACAGTTGAATGTCAACAAGACCGAGGCCCTTGTGATTGGCTCGCGCCAGTGCCTTCACTCATCATGCACTGACAGCATTACCATCCATGGATGCACACTCCACCACATTAAGCCAATCCAGAACCTTGGCATCCTGTTTGACCATCAACAATCCGTTCTATCCCACAACTGTGCCATGAACTGCTCTCCTGTCCCACCTCCATAACACCACCCAGCTCCATCACTGTCGCAGGCCTCAGGCCACCGAAACCCTCATCAATACGTTCAACACATCCAGGCTCGACTACGTTAACTCCCTGCTTGTCGGCCTTCCCAACTCTTCCCTCCACAAGTGCAGATCATCCAGAACTCTTCAGCTTGTGTCCTCTCACCAGGCTCTGTGACCCTGTCACTCCCATCCAGCTCCACTGGCTCCCCAACCCCCAAAGTATTGAGTTAAAAATCCTCAAACTCACCTCCAAGCCCCTCCACAGCCTTGCCCACTCCTACCTCTTTCACCTGGTATCAACCTGTCCACTCCCCTTGCTCAGCAGGCCCGCCCCACCATCAGCTGTCAGACCTTCACTCTCTCTATCCTCACACTTTGGAACTCTATCCCACATTCCCTTTGCCTCACTCCTTCCCTTGCCTCCTTCAAGGCACATGTCAAGACCCACCACTTCAACCGCGCCTTCAGCCAACCCTCCCTTGCCCTTCACCCTCACTGATCCCAAACTCTCTGCTAAGGTCCAAATCTCTCACTGTCCAGTGCCTTGGAATATATTCCCAACATGAAAGGCCCTATCCAACTGTAATTTGGTATTGTGTAGTATATTTTGTGGGTGAAACATAGCAGCCAGTTGCACACCGCAATGTCTCACAAACAATTATGGATTGAGTGAGTGACCAAATTATTATTACTTTATATTATTTGGCTAGGAAGGACATCACAATCAATAAGCTGAACTTTTTTTAAAAAAAATTTGATCTCCAGTCAAAATTTTTACTGCTCTGCTTAAAGATTAAGTAGCATCTTTGACATGGATCCAATGCCTCTTTTACTGTCTCTCCTCTTTTACTGTCTCTACTGCCTTCTGGCAACATAATGTTTTTGGATCAGCCGATATCTGACACATGTGGAAACCCATTCCAGACAGATAATTCTACATGTGCATGTGCAGTTCTGATGAGAGACCTGGGTTCAATTCCCTGCAGGGCGAAATGTTGGACAAGTTTCCTTACTCCACATGCCCATTTACCTAGTACAGTAGTGTAGGAACCGGATATTAGTCGACTGGCGGGTCACTTTTCCATGGGTAATAATTCCATCACAAAAAGTAAGAGTAGTAATAAATTGGTCATTCAATCCACAATCGTTTCTGGGACACTGCTGTGTGCAATTGACTGTCGCCTTTTGCCCACAAAATATACAGTAAATTCACTTTACAGTATATTCTGTGAAGTGCTTTAAGACTTTTCAAAGATGTGATAAGGCTCCATATCAAATGCAAGGATTATTATTATTATTATTTATTGGCATTTACATGCCTTGGGACATCCTCCTGACATGAAAGGTGCTCTATAAATGTAATTTGTTGTTGTTGTACACTATTTTCCAGTGGAATAAAATATGTGCTCGTTCCCTGGAGGGTCCCTGCTTACCCATTTCCAGAGATTATTAGACTCGGGTTGGCAAGAACCAAGGCTTGGAGACCACCAGTTGTGTTTTTGGGGTAATGCTAGATTTTCACCAACCAAAACCACAAAGCTTACCATTAAGACCATTGCCTAATGAACTTCCTAATGCTTTCTCAGCGAGGACAACTCTTCCCATCAGGAATTTGCATTGTAGCTAACAGGATCCAAGTGCAAAGAATCCTTGCTCCTGAGTAACATCCTTGAGCTAAGAGGCATATTTGCACCCAACCCCAGTGATCCATATTATGAGCAACACTGGTGCGAACATTATCTCCTATCGTTCTGAGATTGGACTGAAAAATGTGACTACACTTTCAGAAACACTGAAACTCTCTCTCTCTCTCTGTCTTGTCCACCCTACTTCCCAGGTTGTTCCTGGAGACCTTCCTCTTTGCTTACATTCACCCACTCCTCCAGCTTGGGGTCGTACTCCATTACTGCCAAGCGCTTTAGGGCGCTACCCTGCAATGAGAGCCACTATATAAATGCAAGTTTTTGTTGTGATTCCAATTCATTGCTCTTTCCCCGCAATCTTTTTTATACTTTTCTTCAAATGTTAAACTGTATGGCCGAGAAAAAAGTAGCAAAGGGAGACGAAGGAGAACAAGCAAAACTCCAATCTGTCTGAATTAACCTTGTACAGTACTCAACTAGATTAGATTTACAGGCAAATGCTAAATATTGTCAACTCAAATGGTGTAGGATGAGGCAAAGAATCTCAGGTCATTATGTGGCACAACAAGAAATCTGGCGTATGTACAAACGCAGTAGCAAATTCTTTACTGACCTATCTCATTTGCAAATATAATGCTCTCCGGGGAGCGTCTTTGCTGCAAAGTCACAAGGGTAAAAGTCATGGAAATGACAGCACAGAAAGTGGCTATTCAGCCCATCAAGTATCAGTACTCCCCACTCAACTAATAACTCAAATCCTAATTCTCTGCTTCTTCCCCAACCCATATCCATTTTTATGGTTCTTTTTAATATGTCTATCCAATTCCCTTTTAAATACCTGATCCTGAATTTGTGCACCCCCCACCTCCCCTACCCCGTTACTAATTCAACAACCAATGTGAACAATCTTTCACTATTTATCTGGTCTGAAACCTTTCTGAATTTGGAAGACTTCTCTCAGATCCCCTCTTATTCTGCTCCATTACGGTGATAACAAACCCTTTTTTTTTAAATGAGGCTTTCATCTTATTTATAACTTGTCATCCCTGCTGACAGCCTCGTGAACCTATGCTGGAACCAATCCATGTGTCTGAGCTTGTGATGGAGACAAGTATAAATAACCCAGTCCGTGTTGGATGACAGTCGGTATCGGGCAGTCAATTCCAGATATTGTTTTGATTTGTTTTAAGTATCAACATTTGCATTCTTCACATTTTATCACAGTGAAGTTGCTCGTCTGAAATACTGCAAGTAGTTCCACCTGAAATTATGAGGTTTCAAAATAATAATAAAAACCCTTGTATTTAAGATAGCGGTTTATCATGTCATTGAGATGTCTCAAAGTGCTTCACAGAATATAGTATAAAGTGTCTATTGTGGGCGTAACAATGCCTTAATGTTGCAAACATGCAGTAAAACTACAAGATTCATAGTAGATAGGGATTTCGTTTGTCTCCTCAGATGACAAATCTTCATTGATGTGTACATTTATATGTAAATATGTATATATTTATTGTATCTCAATACAAATTATACTCAATTTCCAAAAGGAAATATTATTTCCAGTACTTTTAATTAAGGCATCAAACAAATCGTGTCTCACAGAATTCAACCTTTTATTGAACTGCAATTAGATTGTTTGAATGCAAATAGACTAGGTTCTGTGTGCAAACAGATAAAATAATAATATTTGCATTTGATAAACAGTAATAATAATTCTTGCATTTGAAATAGTGCCTAATCCTCATTGAGACATCTCAAAGCACTTCACAAGATTTTACTATAAAATATACTGTGAATGTAGGTAAACACAGCAACCAATTTGAACACATTCACACCCGACAAACAGCCGTGAAGTGAACGAGTAATTGTATGTGGGGATTGTTGGCCAGGACCCCAGGAAAAATTTACTTCTCTTTTCAAATAGTGCCATGGGATCTTTAAATTCTACTTTAAGGCATCTCAATGATGTCACTAAAGCAATATATCAAATGTGAGGATTATTATTACCTGAACAAGCAGATGGTTCAACAACACATCTAAAGGAACATGGCTATGACAAATGCGGCTTCCCCTAAAACTAGATTGGAATGATGGCCTAGATTGTAAATTCAAAATATACCCTGATTTGGTATATGATGTTGATCTGGAATTTGAACCCATATCCTTCATGAATAAAGAGCTGAGAGTGTTACCAGCTGAGCCAGGCTGACACATTAACACAAACGTACATATATATTGTGTATTGTGTTTATGCAGATAAGATTGTGTGTATATGGATTTAAATTTAGAATGTATGCATGCAGGTTACACTAGATTGCATGTATAGTAAAAGCCCATTTATCCGTGACTCGATCAACCGTAATTTCTGTATAACCAGCACGTCAAAAAAAAGGTCCTCATACGAATAACCGGATCCTATCCGGCACAATCGCGGTGGCGCATTTAATGAGTCGATTGTCACAAGAGAGTACTGTATGAATACTGGCAATAAATCATGTGAGAACTTTGCAATGCTTCTACAACATCATATACCAAATCAGGGTAGGTGGAGGGTGAGGAAGATCAGAAAATACGGTCTAAGAGGAGGGTCTTTAGGTGGGTCTTGAAGGAGGCAAGGGCAGGAGCAAGGCAGAGGGACTGCGGCTGGAGTTCCAGAGGATGGGGTCAGAGTGGCTGAAGGCCCGCCCAGCAATAGTGGGGCAGGCGAGGCGGGAGACCGAAGCAGGCCGGAGCCCACTGAGCAGAGGAAGAGGACCGAATGATAGGGGGTTTGGAGGTCACAGAGGTAGGGGGGAGCGAGGACTATTGAAGCCAGCAGGAGTCACAACATTCGAGGAGAAATGTTTGTAAATCAGTGGCCACCTGGATTGTCAGAGAGAATGTGCTACTGTTCATTATTAACACGAACCTCAACAGCCAATTTGTTTTCTTCTCAAAGGACACTGTGCATCTTTTCAATCTTGGAATTGTGTTCCACTTTTCCCTGTCAATCACTCCCCTCCATTTGCATTTAGAACTGAATAATTCTCTGTGGAGCTAATATCAATTCTACACTATTGTAGACTGTTGTGAGACACTGTTGTATGCACGCAATTGGCTGTGGCAATTCGCCCGCAAAATGTACAGTCAATTCACTTTGCGATATATTATGTGAAGTGCATTGAGACATCTCAATGATGTAATAAGGCACTATATCAATACATATACTGCTATGAGTTGCATTTATTTTTCAAACTGTTATCCCTGGCAAGTGCACCATCCAATAAGAGCATCAGCACAAATCTGCCTTATAATTCTTATGGTTTTGATAGCCACCTGCTGCTGTCAAGCGGGCTGCAAGCTCAGTGTTCAGATCCTCTTTAATGGGCTCTTTCACTTTAAACTTTTGACACTGAGGAAGCCATACTGGCACAAGGACCTACAGGCTATGGAATGGATAGGCTTTGAGATGATGTGCAGAACAGCAGGATGCAAAATCAGTAATATTATTCAAAAATTCCATAGCGTAGTGGTTAACGCATTCAAGCTTTAAGCAAGCGGACCCGGGCTTGATTCCCAGGCTGAGCAAAACCTTAAATAAGTTTCTATACTCCTTTATGCCTTTATTATTAGTCGATTAGTGGATTCTTTTTCAGGGCTAATAATTCACTCCTCAAAAACTAAATTTGGCCATTCAATCCACGACCGTTTGTGGTACACTTCTGTGCACAATTGGCTCCTCATTGTGCTCACAAAATATACTCAATTCACTTTACAACATATTGTGTAAAGACCTTTGAGATGTATCAACAACATGATGAACTGCTACATCAAATTTATGAATTACAACAACAACAAATTGCATTTGTATAGTGCCTTTCAAGTCAGAATTTTGGACCCGAGCAGGCAGTTGTGGTCAGAAGGGGGAGGAGGGCAGGGGGTTAGGAGTGAGAAGGTGGCCAAAGGCACGGTTGAAGAGGAAGGCCTTCAGATGGGATTTGAAGGAGGCAAGAGAGAAGCTGAGGCAGAGGGATTACGTGACAGATTTTAAGAGTGTGGGGGCAGAGATGCAGAGTTCCCGACCACCAATGGTGGGGTGGGAAGTTCCGGGGATTTGAAACAGGCCAGTGTGCGCCGAGCAGAGAGAGTGGACAAGCTGATGTGGGGTTATGAGATCAAAGAGGTGGTGGGAACAAGACCATGAGGGCCTTGAAGGTAAGAACAGGGGTTTTGGTGTAGTTGGTTTAGTCAAACAGGACGTAATGAAAGCATTTCTCAAGGTGTCAGCTGCCTGTGGTGAGAGGCAGTAGCAGAGGCGGGCAATTTTGCGGAGGTGTGGAAAGGCGGAGCAGGTCACGACATGAATGTGGGGTTTGATGAAGAGCTGAGGGTTGAAAAGGACACTGAGGTTTGGGATTGGCTCAGTGAGGTGAAAGGTGCATGAAAGTGTCAGCGGCTGAGGTGAGCAGGCGCTGCCAGGAGCCAAGCAGGAGGACCTCTGTCTTGCCAACATTGAGCTGGAGGAAGTTGCCTCTCATCCAGGATTTGATGTCAGACAGACAATTTGCCGGGACATCAACGGTCCTGGATTGAAGGGTGGAGGCTGTGAGATAGAGTTGGGTGTCATCCACACACATGTGGAAATTGACCACATGTATGTGGATGACATCGCCGAGTGGGAGCATGTATAAATTGAAGAGGAGGCGATGAGCCCTGAGGAATGACCCATGTGACAGTGCGGGGGCTAGAGGGTAAGCTGTTGTTAGCCACGATGTGCAGACGATGGGAAAGGTAGGATTGGAAATGGGCAAAAACAGAATCATTGGGGTGGACCTGAGAGGAGAGGCGATGGAGAAGGACAGAGTGGTCAACAGCGGCTAAGAGGTTGAGAAGTCCGAGGAGACAGAGAGAGCCCTGGTCACAGGTGGACAGAATGTTATTTGTCATTTTGACCTGGGCTGTTTCTGTGCTGTGAGCAGCATGAAACCCAGATTGGAGGGGTTCATGGAGAGAATTCTGGGAGAGGAAAGAACAAAGCTGGGAAGCAACGATTCATTCCATGATCTTTGATAGAAAAGCAGGTTTGAAATACTGTGGTAGTTGGAGAGCAGACGTTGGTCAAGGGAAGGTTTTTTGAGGTCAGGGCAAAACCTTGGGCAAGTTTCCTTACTCCACACACACACTTAATAAACATCCCTCAAAAAAAGCAATAATAAATTGGTCATTTCAATCTGCGACTGTTTGTGGAACACTGCTGTGCGCAATTGGTTGCCACATTTTGCCCACATATATACAGCCAATTCACTCTACAGTATATTCTGTGAAGTGCTTTGAGATGTCTGGAAGACTAGAAAAGCACGATATCAAATGCAAGAATTATTATTATTATAGTGATGGCTGAGTTTAGCGGGTGGATACTGTGCCAGTGGATTATTGGAATTTCTAAAATCCTCTTCTCTTCTGGACTTTTCCCAATAAACATTATATAGGTTTATATAGGACTACAAAAGACCATTTCAGTTAATCTAGTCAGTAAATATCCTCCCCACATGCCCCCCCCACCACCCCCCACCCCTACACGCACATACACACACAACAAACACACAACGCACAACATCGGCATCCACTATCACAGTTACTCTACATAGTTCATTCCATATAGTCATCATGCTGGCTAAAGTAACTAAACCTGAACTATCCAGTCATCTTCTTCTACCAGTATAATTCTAGTCACAAAATCAAAAATTTATTTGGCCCATTTTCCTCATGCCGGAGTCCTGCATCCATTCCACCGCACCTTCTATAGAGCCTTCCTAAAAATTCATTCAGAAAATTAAGACTAAATTGAAGAATTTAAATTCTGCATGGTCTTAAATTATAAATTGGATTTTTGTAGCTGGACAAGCAGTAGGAACCTAGCCAGACAGTGCTCATAATGGCAAGCTATGCGGGTTTAGCTGGTTAGACTCCATTCCGCAGTCACCAAACCATAGGTCTTGCCAACCAGTACCTAATAGAGTGCGGAATTAGATAAGCAGGATGGGGAGAGAGTACACCTGCCAAACCAGAAGGCTAAATCCTTTTCTCCAACGTTTTCAACATGTATTTATGAAGAAATGTGCTTTATGGAGTTGTGTGTGAAATTATGACACCAAGCATGATAATTTCACTGAAATTAGAAATGTGGAACTCAGAGAAATTTAAAAGCGCTCTGGGACCCTACCCCACAGAAAGGGTTATACAAAAGTAAGTTGTTGTTGTTGTTGCAGCATCACCAATCAAGAGATGTAGATTGAATGATAATGCTGAAAATCTTTTCTGAATATAAGAAGTTAAAAAAACATCAAGTCTGTAACCAGCCTGAGATGGAGTGGTATCATCCCTATCCAACATGAAAATACATTACACAGACTGCAGTGAACAACATGGCTGCTAAATCTGGAGAAGGAACAGAAGAAAACAGTAACAGGGAGGCCATTAGCCTATCAAACCTGTTCCACAAGTTTATTAAACAAAAACAGAAGTTGCTGGGGAAACTCAGCAGGTGAGGCAGCATCCATGAAGAAAGGAAAAAGAGTCAACGTTTCAGCCCGAAATGTTAACTCTTTTTCCTTTCTCCATGGATGCTGTTTGACATGCTGAGTTTCCCCAGCAACTTCTGTTTTTGTTTCAGATTCCCAGCATCTGTAGTATTTTGTGTTTTGTCCACAACAACAACAAAACTTACATTTATATAGCGCCTTTCACGTCGAGAGGACATCCCAAGGCGCTGTACAGTCAGGTAGGACAAGAGCAGGGTGGGAAGGATCAGGGCAGGATGAAGAATAGTAGGAAAAGTAACTGTATTAGTGGGCGAAACGCGGCAGCCAAATTGCGCACAGCAGTGTCCCACAATCAGTCACGGAAGTGGGACTAGGGGCAAAAGGGGGTAAAGAAGCAAAAGGGGAGGGGTCGAGGCAGGGGGAAGAAAAGCAGGAAAGTCGACTGTATATTTGTGGGCGAAACACAAGTTTATTAGATGTTCATAGTTTTAATTCCTCTTTCACCATCTCCCTTAATACATCTACTACCCAAGTATCTGTGTATCTGTCTTTTAATCAACAGGAATGCATTTTTTGGGAGTCAGCTGTGTGTCTGACACATGTGGAAACCCATTACCGGGCTTAAGAGTATATGAACTGTATGGAAATCTCAAGTTGGGTTTGGATACCCTTAGGCTCAGTGATGGGTTTCCACATCAGACACCCAGCTGAGCAAAAACAAAACACATCCCTGATGCCACCTCTATAGCTTTCTGAGGCAAGACATTCCACCGCTTCACTATCTCCTGTGGGAAGCAATACCTTCTGACCTGAGCTCTGTAACTGTCCTGGGCTGCTCACTAACTATCTGGCTTCCTCTCAACCATGTTCACTCCATGAGTGAGAAGGTGATTGAGCATCACCTGTCACCTTACTGTATCTATTGAGGACATTTATAGGCAATGCAACTATTCATGCCAGAGTTTGCCTCTATGTCCATTTCCCACTAGCCATTGCCTCCGCTTGACCTGTTCCAGTCCCTTGCCTTTCCCTTGTGCTCTCTGTTCCACCATTGGCAGCTCCTCTTTCAGCCACTAGACTCAGAAATGCTGGAACACTCTCCCTCAATCCCTTCGCCTTGCCCTTTCCTTCCCCATCTTCAGGTGGCACCTGAAGACCCTCCTCTTTGATCGTGCTTATGGTCACTTCCCCCTCCCACTGGTTTGGGCATCATGCTCCACCATTGTCAAGTGCTCTTGAATGCTACCCTACATGTACTGTATAAATGCAAGTTTTTGGTATTAAGTGACAACTAATGCTTCTAATGCATTGGTACTGTCATAGTCAGTGTCAAAGTGATAGAAGCATAGATAGTGATGAACCTTGACATTATTTGAAAAGGGAGTTTCTCCCAATGTACTGGCCAACGATCCCCCAAATAAAATTGGTCACTCACTTCTTGGCTGTTTGTGGGACATTGCTGTGCACAACTAGCTGCCACATTTTGCCAACAAAACACACAGTCACTACACTATATAGTATATCCTATGAAGCTCTTTGAGACATCTCAATGATGTGATAAGGCTGTATATCAAATGCAAGGATTATTATTATTGCCATCTAGGCTGACCCTCCAATGCCGTATTGAAAGAGCGCTATACCGTTGGGACATTAAACCATGTCTTACAACACAGCCTGTTCAGTTGGGCTTAAAGATTCAAAAATAGAAGGGATTTTTTCTGGTGTCCCAGCCAACAGTCAGTCCTCCAGATAACATGCTCATTTACCCCATGGCTGTGTGTGGAAAATTGCTGATCCAAATGGCTGCCGTGTTTGTCTAGCAAATTACCAAAATAGTCACTACATTTGACAGTAATTAACTGTGTAATGCTTTGAGATGTTTCATGTGAGAAGGTGTTATAAAAATGACACGTTCTTTCTTTCTTATTGCTATCCAATTAAATTAAAGAGGGCACATTTCTGGGATTGGGAAAGACTGCAAAAGAAATTCTTAAAGCGATAAAATTGATTCAGCTAAATATAAAGGACACAGTTTCTTTCCAATGTAAAGCTTAGTGATTTTCCCCTTTAAGATGTTAACAATTCTGAACCACCAAAGTCAAGAAGACCTTAACAAACAGCATTACCCGACATGTTACACGTCTGCACAAGTAGAATTACAGTGGAGGAGAGCAAGAATAAACCTTGCTCTGCAAGACTGATCAGTACCACCATTTCTAACTATGCTCAACCATTGCCTGTCAATATGGCTGCGATTTCAAAATGTTGCCCGTGTCCCATTTATTTTCCTCCTCTGCATTATTCACCATTAACCGATTGTGACTATGTGGTTCCTACCCCAGACTTGAAAGGTGCTATACTGTACAAATGTACAATTTTGTATTAAGTTTAAAAACAAAATAAATTGCTAGACAAAAGACCAATGTCCATCCAGTCATAAGCGCATGTCACGTCCCAAACGGTATAATTGTATCCTGAGATATTACTTCTTAACAGAATTTATTATTTCTTAACAGAAATCTAATTTGTTTGGTTCATTTTCTTCCCGCTCCATCGTCTCTCCTTGTTTAGGAAGCACCTTATGTTTGCTCCTACTCTTCACAGGGTGCTCTAAAGATGAGATCTTATTGTGAGAGGAATCATGGACATAAAACCCAGATCCCACCACCAGACCCAGATTTGGAACTCGCACCTTTTTAATGTATGTTTTGTTTAAACTATAGCCCGTGTTAGCATCTGATGGGATATGATCTGTGGATTTCTTCCCTATCAGCCATGATTTCTAGACCGTTGTCATGACATTCAAATGGCTCCATGCAGTTACTGCAGTCTCCCCTAAGCCCCAATATACACAGAATATATTATATAGGTGATGTATTTAAAATTCTTCTCCACCAGTTTCTTTCATCCTCTTCTAAAATGACTGCCATGATGGGGATGTGATGCCAGTCACCCTCCAGTATCTTAACTACTCTCCCTCCACTCCACAAACTCAGGCTTACTGCACGTCCCTTACACTATTGGCTTGTCACTGGTGGAGCTCAGCTTCTAAACCCCCATTCTCTGGAACTCCCTCCACAAATCATCAGCCTCACACCCTCCCACTTCTTGAAAAACCCACCTTAAAACCTACTCAGCAACCATACCTTCCTTCCTAACTCCCCCCCGGCCCCCCATCCTACCCCCATCATTTTGCCCATGTAACCATTTCCATCTGGAAAGTGCTTTGAGATATCAACCCCATAAATGTACGGTATCATAAAAGTACAACTTGTTAGGGTTGTTCTCATTTTAAACTGAGTGACTCTAACTGTGCAATAGCACGAAAGGGAAACAAACAAGATTAATCCAGAGATTATAGTACACTGAATATGCCTTTCCCTTCCCTTCTGAAAACTGTGAACTTACCTGTGGGTTTCATGTAATATTGCTCTATATCTGACATGTCGGTTTGTAGTGCACACTCAAGATAGCTGAGGATAACTTTCCTACTGTAGTAGTATCTTGTGCCCAAAAGTAAGATGGGCACACAGCAGGTCAGCAGAAGGGAGTTCGTCAGATAAAGGCAAATTACTATGGAGACAAGGGAGAGAAATAAACGATACCTGTCAGAAAAGAGAATGAAGTGTTTATTTCAGACCACCCCAGAGGAGAGAGATTTTAATAAAAATATATACATTCATGATACATTTTTAAAATTTAAAAATCAAAGAAAAATTATTTCTGCCTATATTATATATATGTATATATACTTACATAGCTTGTCTCAATTGGAGTCGAGTGTTCACAAGCGTCAATTCCCCCATATACAGTAAGTACTGTGTTTACATGTGTATAGGTGTCACTGACAAAACTGACCACACAATATAATCAAGTCAATCACCCGAAACAGGTTTTCCTCTGAAGCGCAAGGGCTATGGCAATGTTAGGTATGTACTTCCTGGCTCCCTGGTCGCAAAAGTGCCTTTTACTGCCATTGGCCAAGAATGTGCGCTCTCCGCATACTAAAATAACCATCACCAAGTTCCACATTCAGAGCGTCTCAAAGCAACCTACCCATCGAATTTCTCACGACTGGAAAAAAAAATTAGGAAGCCATTGAAAACAATTCACAAATTGCTATTTGAAACCATCCCTCCCCCCGCACCCCACCCCTTTCATTTTTGTTAAGGATTTTAAATGAAAAATTGTAATACATAGTTTGTTCACCTCAGGCTTCAGAACGAGAGGGATTATCCCATCCAGAGACGTGCGGTCAGTCAGTCCTTCTTTCTCCCACCTGCGCTTCTCCAAAACACGTGCAAAGAGGATTGTATGCCGAACGGAAGCGCGCTGCGCACCCCTACACATGTGTGATGGCAATCACCAGGAGCGCACACAATGCATTCCTCTCAACATGTGTGCTAACAATCACTAGGATTGCATACAGCACATTCCTTGCACACACGTGTGGAAATCACTTGGGGAGTGTACACGGCACATCCCCTGCCAATCAGTGAAGGGTGTACAAAGCACATCCCTATCACACATATGTGGCAATAACTGGGAGTCACACAGTACACATATCCCTATAGCGTGTGGAAATTATAGCGCACCCTACAGGAATGTACTGGTATTGATTCCTAAGGAGCATCACATACCATACAAACATTCCATACACACATGTGGTGGCGATGTTTAGAAGAGTCCCATTCATCCCCAACAGGCGAGAGTACTGGCAACGAAGAGAAGCTCAGCTAGACACACATCACACACGCGTGTGCTGGCAATGAACAAGAGAGAGCAAGGGTATCTGCTTTCCACCATGTGTGTGGGGGACGCGGAAACTTCTAAAAATAATGGGCAGTGAATGCGTTATTTATCAAAGCCAGACGTTAAAAGCGTCTGTACGAGAACCTGCCGTACCTTTCACACGCCCGTAAAGCGCAGAGGTGCATGTGTGTGTACACATGGCCACATTCTAGTAGCATGCGTCAGTTCCGACTTCCAACTAGAGCGAGCAGCACTTGCATGTTCACACAATGCACGGGATGCAACGTGTTCCTGTGCAGCGGCACGGAGGAGCGCGGGGGGGGGGGGGGGGGGGGGGCGGCGGGAGAATGATATCCGTGCAGTCTTTCACATCTCTTTCACCAGACACTATAGCCGTTCTCAATTCAGATACGGGAGTGGTGGGTGCGTGTTTCCGCCGAGCGCACGCATGTTACCGCGGCTGGTATCCTTATCTCAGTGCGTGTCCCGTGTTCATCCAGTAAGCGGGGTGCACATTCCCAGAGCTTGGGGGAGCTACGTCACGGCTCTGTCACTGGGAAGTCAGGTAGTTGCACGTTTTCACAGCAAAGCTTATCTCTTGGAAACCCTGTGTGTGTGTGTTTGCGTGTTGGTGCATGTTGGAGCGTTTGAGACCCATATATGTACACATGTATGTGTTCCCCCAGCAAAAGTCCTGATGCTCACTGATCACATGGTGAATGAATGCATGCTACTGCAGGTGTGGAGTGTTTGTGTGTGCGCGAGCATGCAGGTATGTGTGCGCGCACGCGCAATAGTGGGTGAGTGCTCATGCGCAAGAGTGGGTGTGCTTGCAGGTATGTGCGCAGGTGCATGTGTAGGTGTGCATATGTACAGGTGTGTCTGCAGGTTTTTGTGTGTAGGGGGTGTGTGTAGGTGTGTGTGATTAGCTGTGTGTGTATGTATGTGTGTGTACAGGTGTGTGTAGGTGTGTGTAGGGGGTGTGTGTTGGGGGTGTATGTGTGATTAGCTGTGTGAGTGTGTATGTATGTGTGTGCACAGGTGTGTGTTTGTGACTGTGTAGGTGGGGGTGTGTGTGTAGATGGGGGTGTTTGTGTAGGTGGGTGGGGTGTAGGTGGGGGGGTGTGTGCACAAGTATGTGTGTGCAAGTGTGTGTGTGTAGGTGTGTGTGCAGGTCTGTGTATAGGTGTGTGTATGTGCAAGTGTGAGATAGCAATGATAATGTTTGAACCTTGTCACTGCTGAAGGCTGGATGTCCTATTTGAGAAATGTCGCTGACCCGATAAAAGCAATATTTTTGTGTTTGCCTTCCAGAAACATAACAAGAATTGCGGGTTATGGAGGGAGCGGGTGGCCAGATGAAATGGGTGGGTGGGGGATTGGGGGAGTGGGGGTGAAATCAGCTGCCTGTTGGACCACCCTGACTGTGTAAAACGCACTGGGCTCCCAGCACAGCAGTGAGTGGGTGGGTGGGTGGGTGAATTAGTGTGTGTGGATAGTATGTGGGTGGGTGAGTTAGTGTGTGGGTGGGTGAGTTAGTGAGTGAATTAGTGGATGGGTGGGTGAGTGAGTGAACGAATTAGTGTGAGGGTGAGTTAGTGAGTGAGTGAGTTAGGTGTGGGTGGGTGGATGAGTGAGTTAGTGCGTGAATTAGTGGGTGGGTGGGTGGCTGAGTTAGTGTGTGGATGGGTTAGTAAGTGAGTTAGTGTGTGGGTGATCGTGTGAGTGAGTGTGGGTGGGTTAGTGAGTGAGCGAATGAGTTAGTGGGTGTGTGGGTGGGTGAATTAGCGTGGGTGGGTTAGTAAGTGAGTTAGTGTGTGGGTGGATGTGTGAGTGAGTGAGTGTGGGTGGGATAGTGAGTGAGTTAGTGGGTGGGTGGGTGTGAGAGTTAGTGAGTGAGTGAGCGTGGGTGGGTTAGTGAGTGAGTGAAGGTGGGTGGGTACGAGTGAGTGTGGATGGGTGAGTGAGTGAGTGTGTGGGTGGATGTGAGAGTGCAGAGGTATCAGGGATATTAGACAGATGCTGGTCGCCCACAGTGAGGTGTCAGATGGCTGCAGTGTCAGGTCAGTCACCTTTCCTCCCAACGCGGGGTAGGAGGGGAGGGGGGGGGGGAGACAACTATACCAACCCTCCACTGGAGAGCGTCGCCCTCCCAGCCACATAGCACCAGCATCCCTCAATCCATCCATCCCTCAATCCATCCATCCCTCAATCCATCCATCCCTCAATCCATCCATCCTTCCAGCCATCCTCCTCCCAGCCCTCCCTCCCATCCTTCCCTGCATTCCCCATCCAGCCCTCACAGGCATGCAGTGCACAGATCATCTCTATCATATGGCTGCGTGTTCTCTTCTTCCCCCTCTCTCTCTCCCTCCCTCCCTCCCTCCCTCCTTCCCCCTCTCTCTCTCCCTCCCTCCCTCCTTCCCCCTCTCTCTCTCCCTCCCTCCCTCCCTCATTCCCCCTCTCCCGCCACACACACACACACACTATTTCAAACGGGTGGAAAAACCCTTCGAATATTAAATCCATCATTTACAAATCACTGCCTATTTCTCGCCGGGAAAAAAAATTCCTTTCTTTCTTTCTTTCTTGGAAAATTACAGTCGAGAGAAAGCGATGAAAGACATTTCCTTTCGGTGGATCAGAGATGGTTTTGGTGCAATAGCAACATAGAATCACATCACATTCACTTTAAAGATACCTTATCGCACTTGTGCGTCTTTAAAAAAATATACAGAGACACATACGCGTGTATGTCTATAAACAGTATTACTGATATAA